>PVIW01014467.1:0-23311 GCA_004026585.1 Noctilio leporinus
ACATAGTAGAAGGAATCTAAAGCAGGCTAGAGAAAGCAGAGGATCAGATCAGATCATTGAGCTGGAGGTCAATGTAGAAGAAAATTCACAGGCAGTGCAACAAAATGAAGAAAGACTGAAAAAGAATGAAGAGGTTTTAAGAGAGCTACAGGACAACATGAAATGTAATAACATCCATAGCACAGGGATACCAGAAGGAAAAGAGGAAGAGCAAGGGATAGAAAACCTGTTTGAAAAAGTAATGATGGGGAACTTCCCTAACTTAAGGAGAGAAAATGTCAGGCAAACTCAGGAAGCATAGAGTGTCCCAAGGAAGATGAACCCTAACAGGCCCACTCCAAGGCACATCATCATGAAAATGGCAAATTTCAAAGATAAGGAGAGAATCCTAAAAGCAGCAAGAAAGAAACAGGTAACAACATACAAGGGGTCTCTGATAAGGTTACCAGCTGATTTTTCAACAGAAACAAAACAAGCCAGAAGGGAATGGCAAAAAATATTTCAAGCAATGAAAAACAAAGGCCTGCAAACAAGAATACTCTAGCCAGCAAGGCTGTCATTCAAAATGGAAGATGAAATAAGGAGCTTCCCAGAAAGGAAGTTTAAAAGAATATATCTCCACCAAACCATCATTGCAAGAGGTGCTAAAGGGTCTGCTTTAAGAAAATGAAGAAACAGAGACAGACATGAACACAGGTACAAAGGTAAATGGATTAAATGCACCAATCAAAAGTCATAGGGCAGCTGCATGAGTAAGGACCAACTTTAACTTAAGAATGCTTTAAAGTGATCTTGTTATAAATAGATTTTACTAAATAAGGTAAAATTTTGCATATTACTTGTGTCTGCATTACTGCAGGTTCAGTTTTCTTAGATTGGGATCATTTCACACTATGGGAAAATCAGATTACTTGCAATATCAGAAAAATCAAATGCAGTTAAGGAAGAAGAAAAAAGTAAGAAAATGTGGATTTATATTATAGAAGACATGCTATCTTTCTTATTCACTGTTATAAAACCTGTGTTTATTTGTGGGTGTGTAATATATAGATTTTGTTAGCAATTTATGTTTTAAATAACAACCAACTGGCCATGGGTGTGTGGTGAAATCTGTCAATCATTAGGTTAGAAAAGATGCTGTAAATGAAGACCAATTTGGATGAAAGTTGCAAACTACTAAACTATATGATTTGTGTATATACACATTATATATTCTCATATAAGCATGTAAATTAGATGAGATTCCTTTCAACTAAATCATGGAAATATACATTTCCATTTATGAAGGCCTTTAAATTGGGGATGCTTGGAAAAAGGACTTAATGCTCTAGTAAACTTTATCATTGAAATATGAACATACCTAATTTCTACCTCAACAGACTCTTAAATAGTTCAGGGGTTAGTTTAGGACCACATAGAAAGTCAACCACAAGTTCAAAAAATAGCTAGAATACTATTCTAGTAAATTATATTAATCCTAGGGATATTATTTTTTACCTCAACTTAGTAGACATAATAACTTCAGCAATCACCACATTGTGGTCCATGTCCATGAGTCCTTTTTCATTTTTGCTGTACCGCTCCACCCCTCAACCTCCCCACCCCTAGCTCTCATTCTGCCCTCTATCTATGAGTCTGTCCCTGAGCCCCACCAGTTTTTAAAGCCAAATATTATGCTGACTCCTCTTTGGGTATAGGTCTCCCAGAACAAGGTCTCTCAAATCCTTCACTCTTTCTTGAAGGAGACTTCTGAGATTGTGATATCCCTTCAATTTGTGGGTCACTGCTCTAGGGGAGGGAGAACAGGGTGGGTTTTGATGAGACTGAGTCTTTGACCCTTCTACCCATATCATACTGTCTTTATTTTTATATTCATAGTAAAATTTAATTGAAAAAATTAAAAAAATAATTAATAGAAAAATTATTCTGCTATTCTTCAGGTTTCTCTCAGAGATAGTCATTCTATTTATAGTTGTTTTGGTGTTAATAAAAGGAAGTGAACTCAAGATCTGCCTACTTTGCCATCTAAACTCAAAACCAGGAGCCTTGCTCTTGAATACCAATATAGCTTGTCTGAAATGTCTTTCCTTACAGTTGGTTCACTATCCCTGCAACAAACAAGTCTTTGGATACACAATATATTTTCTAAATCATGTAAAATTTCCTTTTTGACTCCTGGATTATTTAGATGTATGTTGTTTAATTCTTCAGGGTTTGGAAGAATTATTATTTTACCTTATGTTATAAAGTTCTAATTTAATTCCATGTAGTCTGGAAACAATTTACATGATATCAAATATATATATTTGTAAAGGTTTGATTTATTGCATGGATTATAATTCATCTTGGTTAATATGTCAAGTATATTTGTGTGAAGTTGTGTATGAATATATTACTGAGAAAAGAGTCCTGAAATCTCCAACTGTGATTATGAATTTATACCTGCTTTTATTCTGTTTTTATTTTACCCATCACTGTTAGAGAGAAGGGCAAGGAGGAAGGAAGGAAGGGTGAGAAGCATCAATGTATGGTTGCCTTTAACCTGCCTCCAGCTAAGGAACTGGCTGGAGACCTGGCCTGCAACCTGGTTATTTGCCCTGACTGGGGAATTGAACCAGCAACCTTTGAGTTTGCAGGCCAGCACCAATCCATGAGCCACACCAGCCAGGGCTATATTCTGTTTATTTTTTATTTATATATTTTAAAGCTCTGCTGTAAGGTACATACATATCTTGGTAAATTACTACTATTCTACTACCTAACATCTCTATTTCCTGCTAATTGTCTGATGTTAATATAGCCACTCAACTTTCTTTTGTTTTTTTTTTGCATTGCGTATCTTTTTCTATAAATTTATTTTTATTATATATATATATATATATATATATATATATATATATATGTCATTGTTGAATTAAGTTTCTTTTGGACTTTATACTATTGGATTATGTTTTCTATACAATGTGAAAATCATTGTCTTTTAAATAGAATATCTTGACTGTTGACATTTAATGTAATTATTTGTTTAGAATTAGTTCCCATGTCTAAGCATATTTAACTCCTCTGTCTATTCAGAATCAATAATTTACTTTACCATTTAAAATGTAGAAATATTGCCATGATATAAGCCTTCATATTCTGCCTTCTTATGCCGTAGTAGTTATTTTATATATTATATCTAAATATAGTGAGAAACTCATCAGACACTGTTATACTCTCTGATTGCAGCTGCCAAATATTCTTTAAATAATCCAAGAAAGGAGAAGATCATATTTCTCCAGATATTTACCAATTTTTTTGCTCTTCCTTTATTCCTAAGCTTCCAGGTTTCTTTCATTATAGATTTATAGTCAACAAATTTGTTTAGTTTTTGTTAATTGTCTTTATTTTATATTTATTCCTATTGGATGTGCTTGCTTGACATAGGATTCAAGATTCTTTTATCTCAGCACTTAAAAAAATGTGTTTTCTTTCTGAACTCAATGATTATTTATCTTTAAATTTATTTTTTATTGTTGTTATATTACATTCATCTTATTTCCTTCTCTCTGCTCTCCCCTTCCCCACCTTCCTTATCCCCCCACATTGTTTGTAGTCAATCCCCCACATTGTTTGTGCCCATGGGTCATCCATGCTAGTTCTTTGACTAAACTGTTCTCCCTCTTTGCCTCCTTCTCTCCCACCTCCACCTCACCCCGCCCCAGCTCACTGAAAGTGTGTTCCTTGTATTCATGGCTCTGCTTCTGTTTTGTTTGATTGTTTGTTTGTTCATTAGTCTCCTGTATTAAGTGAGAATATGTGGTATTTAATTTTTGCTGTCTGGCTTCTCTCACTAAGCATGATACTCTACAGTTCCATCCATGCTATCACAAATGGTAGGAGTTCTTTCTTTCTTTCTGCTGCATAGAACTCCATTGTGTAAATGTACCAAAGGTGTTTGCTCCATTCATCCAATGAAGGGTACTTAGGTTGTTTCCAGCACTTGGCTATTGTAAATAGTGTTGCTATCAACATAAGGGTGCATAGATTCTTCTGAATTGGTGTTTCAGGATTCTTTGGGTATAATCCTAGCAGTGGAATTGCTGAGTCATAGGGCACTTCCATTCTTAGTTTTTTGAGGAAAGTCCATATTGTCTTCCAAAGTGGCTGCACCAGTCTGCATTCCCACCAGCAATGCACCAGGGTTCTCTTTTCTCCACATCCTTCCTAGCACTTGTTGTTTGTTGATTTGTTGATGATGGCCATTCTGACAGGTGTGAGGTGGTATTCCATTGTAGTTTTAACTTGCATCTTTCTAATGACTACTAATGTTGAGCATTCTTTCATGTGCCTATGGGCCCTCTGTATGTCTTTCTTGGAGAAGTATCTATTCAGGTCCTATGCCCATTTTTAACTGGGTTGTTTGTCTCCCTGGTGTTGAGTCATATTAGCTCTTTATATATTTTGGAGATCAAAACCCTTGTCTGAGGTGTCATTGGCAAATGTGTTACCATATGCTTGGTTCCTTTTTATTTTCTTGATGTTTTCTTTGGCTGAGCAGAAACTTTTCAATTTGATGTAGTCCCATTTGTTTATTTGTTCCTTTATTTCCCTTGCCTTGGGAGATATTTTGGTGAAAATTTTGCTGCATGGGATATCTGCAATTTTTTGGCCTATGTTTTCTTCTAGGGCTTTTATGGTGGCCCTGCTTCTATTTAAGTTTTTAACCATCTTGAGTTTACACTGGTGTATGGTGTAAGCTGATGGTCTAGTTTCATTTTTTGCATGTGCCTCTCCAGTTCTCCCAACACCACTTGTTGAAGAGGCTCTTTGCCGTCCATTTTATGTTCCTTCCCCCTTTGTCAAATGTTAGTTGCCCATAGAGTCCTGGGTTTATTTCTGGACTCTATTCTGTTTCATTGATCTGTTTGTCTGTTCTTGTGCCAGTGACAGGCTGTTTTGGTTACTATGACTTTATTAAATAGTTTGATATCTGGTATTGTGATTCCTCCTAGTTTGTTCATCTTTCTCAGGATTGAGAATTTTTAAGTGTTTGTTCTAATTCTGTGAAATATGATGTTGGTTTTAATAGGGATTGCATTAAATCTGTTGATGGCTTTGGGTAGTATGCACATTTTAATGATGTTAATTCTTCCAAACCATGAACATGGTATATGCTTCTCTTTATTTGTTGCTTCCTTAATTTCTTCTGTGTTCCATAGTTTTCTGAGTACAAGTCCTTTACTTCCATGGTTAAGTTTATTCCTAAGTACTTTAATTTTCTTGATGCTATCATAAATGGGGCTTGTTTTCTAGCTTCTATCTCTGTTATTTCATTGTTGGTGTATAAAAATGCCTTCTATTTCTGGATATTGATTTTGTATCCAGATATTTTGTCAAATTCAGTTATTAGGTAGAGTAGTTTTTTTAGTGGAATCTATAGGGTTTTCTATGCATGCTATCATGTCATCCACAAATAGTGACATTTTTACTCCTTCCTTTCCAATTTGGATACCTTTGATTCTTTTTTCTTATCTGATCACTGTGGCTAGATCTTCCAAGACAATGTTGAATAGAGTGGAGAGAGTGGACACTCTTGCCTTGTTCCTGATCTTAAGGAAAAGACTTTCAGTTTTTTCCCGTTGAGTATGATGTTAGCTTCAGGTTTCTTGTATATGGCCTTTATTATGTTGAGGTATTCTCCCTCTATTCCATCTTGCTGAGGGTTTTTATCATAAAAGGGTGTTGTACTTTATCAAATGATTTTTGGCATCTATTGATATGATCATATAGTTTTTGTCTTTCAGTTTGTTTATGTGGTGTATTACATCTATTGGTTTTCAAATATTGAAACATCTTTGCATCCCTGGGATGAAAACCACTTGATCATGGTGTATGGTCTTTTTAATATATTGCTGGATCTGGTTGGCCAATATTTTGTTGAGAATCTTAGCATCTATGTTCATCAGAAATATTGGCCTATAGTTTCCTTTCTTATTTTTGTCTTAATCTTGTTTTGGGATTAGAATAATATTGGCCTCATAGAAAGAGTTTGGGAGTCTTCCCTCTTCTTGACTTTTTTGGAATAGGTTGAGGAAGATAGGAGTTAATTCTTCTTTAAATGTTTGTTAGAATTCACCTGTGTCCAGAACTCTTGTGCTTTGGGAAATTTTTGATTATTTCTTCAATTTCACTAGCTGTTATTGGTCTTTTCAGGCTTTCTGTTTCTTCTTGATTGAGTTTTGATAGGTTATACATTTCCAGAAATTTGTCCATTTCACCCAGGTTGTCAAACTTCATATTGTATAGTTGTATGTAGTAATTTCTTACAATCCTTTGCATTTCTGTGGTATCAATTGTGACTTCTCCTGTGTTGTTTCTAATTTTGTTTATTTGGATCATCTCTTTTTTTTTTTTTCTTAATGAGTTTAGTTAATGGTTTGTCAATTTTGTTTATCTTTTCAAAGAACCAGCTCCGGATTTGTTGATCCTTTGAATTGTGCTTTTAGTCTCTGTGTTTTTAAATTTTGCTCTGTTGTTTAATTCTTCCTTCTACTTGCTCTGGGCTTTGCTTGTTAATGTTGCTATTCTAGTTCTTGAAGCTTTATGGTTAGGTTGTTTGTGTGAATTTCTTTTAACCTTTTATGCAGGCCTGTATTGCTATGAATTTCCCCCTGAGGGCTGCCTTCACTGTGTCCCATAGGTTTTGGGATGTTGTGAATTTATTTTCATTTGTTTCCAGATACTTTTTGATTTCTTCTTTGATCTCATTATTAATCCATTCATTACTTGATAGCATGTTATTCAGTCTCCATGAATTATATTATTTTTGGATTTTTTCCTTCAGATTGGTTTCTAGTTTCAAGACATTGTGATCTGAGGAAGTACTTGGTATGATTTCCATTTTCTTGAATTTGTGGAGGTTCGTTTTGTGTCCTACCAGGTGGTCTATCTTTGAGAATGTTCCATGTGCATTAGAGAAAAATGTGTATTTCACTTTTTGGGGGTGAAAAGTTCTATATATGTCAGTTAAATCCATTCAACCTAGAGTGTTGTTCAGTGCTACAATATCCTTGGTGGTTTTTTTGCTTAGAAGATCTGTCCATTGTTGATAATGGGGTATTAAAATCCCCTACTATTTGTGTGTTGCTGTCTATATCCTTCTTGAAGTCCTCCCAGATTTTCCTTGTGTATTTGGGTGCTCCTACATTGGGTGCACATATATTTATAAGGGTTATGTCTTCTTGATGGATTTTTCCCTTAAGTATTATGAAATGTCCTTCTCTCTCTCTCTCTCTCTCTCTCTCTCTCTCTCTCTCTCTCTTTAAGATTTTATTTATTATTTCCAGAGAGAGAGGAAGGGAGAGAAGCAGAAAGGGAGAGAAACATCAATGTATGGTTGCTTTTCACCTGCCTCCAGCCACGGACCTGGCTGGAAACTTGGCTTACAACCTGGTTACCTGCCCTGGCTGGGGAATCGAACCAGCAACCTTTGGGTTCGCAGGCTGGTGCCTTATCCACTGTGCTACCAGCCAGGGCTTCTTTGTCTCTTTTTACATACTTCATTGTGAAATCTGTTTTGTCTGATATAAGTATTTCTACCCCAGCCTTTTTTTCATGTCCTTTTGTTTGAAATATATATTTTCCATCCTTCCACTTTCAGTCTGTGTTGATCTTTTGTTCTGAAGTGGGTTTCTTGTAGACAGCATATATGTGGGTCATGTTTTCTTATCCATTCAACTACCCTATGTCTTTTTATTGGTGCATTTAATCCATTTATGTTTAAGGTTATTATTGAGAGGTTCCAACATCATGACTATGTTCAATCCCTCATTGTGACTTTCAGTTTGTTCCAGGTATATGCCTCTAATGGTTATTCTGAGATTTAAGTGGTAGTATATTTTTAAATTTAGTTCTTAAAGTCTTTGGCATACTTATTAGGATCAGAGTAGATATCTGGAGTTTGGAGGTGAAATCTGGAATGCAAAAACAACTTTATTAGGTATCTTTTTAAATCCCCTTTCTCTACATGATTTCCTTGGTAATCTATAATTTTTTTTTGAGGCATTCCTTTTCAGTTCTTTGGACAGGAACCTGGGCCTTTAGCTTACATGCTCTGCTGTGCTTGACTAGAATTGAGCTTGCAGTTCAGCCATTTTTAAACTGGGCTTACCTAGAAAATCCAAGATAATTTTGCCATCTTAAAGTTTTTAACCTTAATTATAACTATGAGAAGCCTTTACAATTTAAGAAAACAGGCTCCAGTGATTACAGCATGGACATCTTTGTTGGGGCAATTATTCTGCCTACCACAGTTTGCCTTCTGACTCCCAAAATTCACATCAGTCACACAAACAAAAGACTTTCTTTCTATCTCATGGTTTCCAAAAGTCTCAAAACATAAAGGATTTATTCTAAATCCAAAACCTGTTTTATGTCCTTGCAGATCAAAAGTTTAAAGTATCATGTAAATTAAGTATGAATGAGACTCTAAGTATTATTCATTTTGGGGTACAATATTTCTCCATCTGTGAACATATAAAAGATAAAATAAGTTATTAGCTCCCAAAATATAATGATGAGAAGCTTAGGGAAATAGCTATAGTCACTGTGGCTCTGAATGTTTTAAAAATGGAAAGGGAAAAGGAGTATTCATACAAAGTAATTTGGAAATCCAGCCAGGTCAACCACAGTTGCTTTAAGACCAGAAAGTAATCCTCTCTGTCTCCACTTTTGGGTCACAGTGTGGTCCCCTGGACTTGCAACTCTCCTGTCAAAGCATTCCCACCTTTTTCTCAGTGAATGTAATACATGTGTTCTGACAGCTGAATAGTTTTATTAATCGGTTTCCTGCCTATATAATTTTGGGGGTCTTTTGTTTTATACTCTCTCTGCTCCATTCAGTTTAAGCTGGCTGAGGTTCTGCTATACAAAATTCTCAAGAACTACGTGGATTTCCTACGTATGTTAATGGGGATTCCCTTCATTGAACAAAAAAGCTCACTTACAAATCTTTCCTGCACAGTCCCCCACTAGAGTTGGTTTTTATTGACATGGCTGAGGAAATATGCCCTTATGTTTTTGAAATGTTCTCTGGTATGATTGGTCAGATCGGTGTGTTGCACCTTAATCACTTCAAAAAGTCTTTGTGTGACTGAATACTCTGATCCTTCCACCCTTCTAAGAGGTTAGCAAAAGGTTGTATATCCAAAATCTCAGTTTTTCCTCTAGAGTGTCTTTTTATGACAAAATATTTCTTCATTTTAGCAGGTTTCACCATCTTAATAGGCTGGGAATTTCTAAAATCATCAAATCCTAGTTTACTTTTGTTAAACAGTTACCCCTTTAATTTACTTCTCTTCATTCTTACTTTACTATAAGAATAAAGCAAACAACATGTTTAACACTTTACTTAGAAAGCTAAATTTCCAATTTCATCATTTACAAGTTCTGCTTTTCACCTAACTACAGAGCATGACTGCACTGTTCCTGCCCTTATATAACAAGGATTTGCTTTTCTTCCCTTCTTATTACCATTTTCCTCATTTTCTTCTGAGCTCTCAATAGCAGGATCTTAAAGGCTCATATTTCTATTAATAGTCTGTGTATAATAATTGAAGTATTCTCTCATATGACTTACGTTTTTCTATCATGCTTCTCACTTCCTCTCTGGCCTCACTAACAGAATCCTTAACATTCACATTTTTGTGAAGTAACCTAGGTATTTGGTATCATGCTTCTCAAAAAAATTTCCAGCATTAATCAAATGTCCATGTTGTAAGCCCCTTCTGCATTTTTAGGTATTTATTG
The DNA here is from genome assembly GCA_004026585.1 of Noctilio leporinus. Taxonomy (NCBI): domain Eukaryota; kingdom Metazoa; phylum Chordata; class Mammalia; order Chiroptera; family Noctilionidae; genus Noctilio; species Noctilio leporinus. The sequence continues at coordinate 9,790 of PVIW01014467.1, forward strand.
CAGCAACACTCCAACTTTCAAGTAACAGTATATTTGTAAGTTTTCTTTTGCTGTATAAACCAGTCTCACAAACTTTGCGTCTTAAAGGAACTCAGTAAGTCAAATGTTGAACATAAGGTTTACTAGTGTAAAACCAAGATGTCAAGAGAGCTGCCTTTTCTTCTGGGGGCTGTAAATGAAAAGTCGTTATCTTACTTTTTCCAGCTTCTAGATGTCACTTACTTTTCTTGGTTCAAACCCCCCTTTCTCCACCATTTTCAATGTCAGCAACTTTGCAACCTCTCTAATCCTTTTGTCGTCCTCATATCTTTTACTGGCAACAACTGGGAAAGTTTGTCCACTGTTAAGAATTCATATAATTAGATTGAGGCCACATGGATACTCCCTAATAATTTCTCCATCTCAAGATCCTTAACACTAATTATAAAATGTATGCATAAATTATCTATTGTGGCATTTCCCAGCTATTTGATAATTTTGGATGCCAGAGATTATTGAATGAAGTTTTAAGACCAATTTTACAAAGCTATTTAAAAAGGAAAAAATAGATCTGAAACTCATTTTCTATGCACTTTATCCCCTATGTGTAGTAGAGCTTCAAGAGAGTATCAGAGTTGAGAGATCAATTCCAAAAGAGATAGTGCATTTTTATATTAACTCAGACTACCAAATTAAGATCAATAATTTAGGATATCAGAAAATGAATATGAGATTTGCTCCAAGGCTGCAAGGAAAGTATAGAGAATAAATATCCAAGTTATTTTATCAAAAACTCTGGATAGTTGAATGAGTCCTTAAGTGTAGAAAGAAACAATTTTAATATAAATAAAATAAAGCCATATTCCAAACAACTACTATGATTTGCTTCTCAAGGGCCATCTCTAACCCATTTTCCTTCTGCTGCCCTTAACTACAGAGGTTTGAAATCTAAGACTATTTCCTAGTCTACCTCACACCTCTACATAGTCCATATCTTCAGTTTGGGCCTATATGTAAAGCATTACCTTGTCTCTAAGATTCAACTAGTTAATGCTTTGCTTTCTTTATTTTCTCCTTATCTCCTTCTCCTTCCTGCTTTAGATGGAAAAAAAAAAAAAAATGATGCTTAGACTGAGACAAAGATCTTGTTATCATAATGTCATGGTAAGGAGAATTGCAGAGATGCTGGCCCTGACACCAGAAAGCCAGGAGAAACTGCCTATCATATAAGCCACTATAAATCAAATCTTCTTTGAGTCTCATCTTAACATGTTTTTCATTAATAAAGTTTCATAAAAATGTTTATGGATTTGAGTGAATGCTGGAGACCTGAACCATTGCTATAGAGAGCAACTGGTTCTTCTTAAATACTTAAGTGTTTGAATATTACTTTATACACTGACTTAGGACCCCTGCCAGGTACATAGAGCTGGGCTGAGCACAGTATCATGGGGCAGGCCCAATTCATGATATTGGGAGAAGGATATAGTTAGTAACATTAAAAAGAAAAGAGGAAATAAAAAAAAATTTTGTAATCGAAAGTAAAAGGCATACTCTGAAGCAAGACTTACCTTAGAGACAAGTAATTTTATCTAATTTTCATCAAGCATACTTGAATGGCATTCTGTCAGTTTTACAGATTTATTTTTTAATAAAATCTTCATATTTTAAGATAATTACTTGTTCATTTCTGGATGTCAAACTCATGAAAAGAATTTTGAAAGCCACCCTCTTTTTATGGGAACCGTGTCAGCACTCTAAACGTGTCAGCAGCCTGCCTGGCTCTAACAGGATCTTATTCATGTCAGGTAGACTATAATAAAAACAGCATATACAAGGACAATTGCCATCTTTAGCATTACTTGTTTGGGAAAGATGTTAACAATAAAGCTACATTGTTGCCCTGGCTAATAGCAGAATGGATCAGGCACCAGCCTGAGAACTCAAAGGTCAAAGATTTGATTCCAGCCAGGGCACATAACCAGGTTTCAAGCCAGTTCTCCAGCCAGGTCCATAGCTGGAGGCAGGTAAAAGGTAACCATACATTGATGTCTCTCTCCCTCTCTGCCTCTCTCCCTTCCCCTCTCTCTAGGAATAATAAATAAAATATTAAAAACAAAACAAAACAAAACAAAAAACTACATTGTCTACAAAACAAGACATTTCCTACATAAGGCATCTGATATATCTTAAAACATCCCTGTAATGATGTATCTTTTGCACTCAGTTGTCCTCGAACTGTTTTTCCTGCAACTGAGGGAATCATTGACACTATTCTACTTTATAGGACAGGAATTGATTCTGGTCACATTGGATCATTAATTTGTTAAATGCTTGTGGATAGCTGCCTCCCCTCTTCAGAACTATCGCCACTAAAGCTCTGCTGCTTCCACCTGGATGTTTGATTTTGGCAATTACGCAGGCTCCATAAGAAATAATTTAGCACATCTGTGAGATAGATGACAGGATTTGGATCTTTTCTCCTGGGAGATTTAACCTGGAAATTATTTTTAATGCTAATGGCAGTTATTCATGTGAAGGCTGGCATATTGAAGAAGGAATATACTCCTAAATCTGTTTTTATAGTTTATGTATACTTTGAAGTATTTTATCATGATATGGCCCTTAAAAATTTGTTATCAGTCAATCCATAGTGGTTAAAGTCACATATTTATTGTTCTTACAGTTATTCCACATGTTCATTCTAAGAAAGAAAGAAAGAAAAAAAAAACCTAAAATAAGAATCTTAACTCCTGGAGGCAAGGTAAATGACATAACCAGGGTAATAAGATTGATTGCCCCTTATCTTTATACCCTTCTCTCCATCAACTAACACCTGGAGAGATATGGGTGGTTATTGGATGAGTGAAATACACAGTGTCTGCAAAGGGGTGAAACAAAGGAATAGTGATGTCAGAAACTATTGGGAGAAGGGAATGAAATGGAATGAAAATCTGACTAAGAATTGTCACACAGAAATTTCTAGTTAAGTGGCCAGATTGCCAGGATTCAAACTTGATTCATGTTTCCTTCTAGCTGCATTCTCTCAGAAAAGTTATTTAATATATCTGCCTCAGATCACTTATATATAAAGTACATAAGGAATAATGGACATCCTTTGAATTAAAATCAATTCTTATATTTAAAACAATTATAATAGGGCTTGGTGATGATTAGCACTGAATAATTTTAGTTCTTTTTACTAAAAAAAGTTCACTCTATCACTAAGTTGCTCTGAATTTTCAAAGATTTAGAATCTTCTACATGTTTAATGAAGATAATTGTTCTTACTTAATTTACTTGTCCTCTTTTCTGGGTGTTGGTGAGCAGAGAAGAAAATGTATCAATATACATCACAAGGTATTGAAGTATAAATAATAAAATAAATACAAGTTAAGGTTGCTATCCTTTTAGACCCTCATCCATGGGATTTAAAGTCAAGGATACCATGACTAAAAGGATTTACTCATTTCTTCTGCTAGCCCAATTTTAGCTGAAAAAAAAGCTACTTAGAGGATATAATTTTGAAATGATGTTTATATTGCACATTTTGTAAATTATGATTTTTGGTTTAGTTTTATCCAGAATTTAGAGGTCTGTCCAGAAGGTATCCAGTCATGTAATATGAAAAATAGATACATTTACTGAAGAAGATGCAAAGTACAAGAAACATTGTACATAGGACAATGATGCTCAGTCACATTTAAAGTAGGCACCTTGAGATCTCACACAGTTCTCCCAATCTCCATTAGCTGTCCTGTTGTATTTGCCTCCTCCTCCCCGTCTTATATGATTAATAGTCTGAAATCTCTTCCCTTTCAAAACTGATCTTAATTTTTGGAAAAAGCCAGAAGTCACAGAAAACAAAATCTATACTGAGGGCTGAGTCACCTGGGTGATTTGATGTTTCACAAAAAACTGCACAAGGTGGGATGTGTGAGTAAATGTGTTGTTGTGATGAAGCTGCCATTCATTGGCTTCTCATAGCTGGGACCTTCTGAATCATCCAAATAGGTCCTGGAAGAAAAGGATGTCCAAGTGTAATGCAATATTTGATGCAGATTCATTGCTCTAGTTGCTCAGCCATTTTAAGTGTGAGCACCACACAGCACACATGCTCATGAAATGGAGTCTACTGCCCCACTGACTACTATAGTGAAGTCAACATTGTTCACATGTGCATATTCCAGTCCATTTTCTTTGATTGCCAGGTTACATGGATGTAACACAAACTATTCTCATTATATTAACAATAGCTGGATATTTTCCAGACATACCTTGTATATTGCTACATTTTACATCTCAGTTTTCTTATTATAGCTGCCATTGGAAATACTACTGCCATTTCTCTTCAAAAAATGGTTATCAATGTTACTAACAAAAATAATGATAATAAGTACAAAGTGTCTGATAAATTATCATGCAGGAAGGCTTCAAATTATCTGCACAATTTGGATTAGCATTCTGGCAAGCAGAATGATGACCTCACAAAAATATCTCAGACTAATCCCCCAAATCTGTAAATACTTTACACAGAAGCAGGGACTTTTAGGATGTGATTGAGGTTATAGACTTGAGACAGGGAGATTATCATGAATTGTGTGGGTGGGCACAATCAATCACTCAAGTCCTTCAAAACAGAGACCCTTTCCCAGTTGTGGTTTGAGAAAGGTGACAATGCAAGAAAAGTCAGGAGAGAACCAAAGTGAAAAGGATTCAGTCTACCATGGTGCCTTTAAGAAGGGGGTCCAAGCCAAGGAATACAGAAAGTCACTAGGAACAAAAATGTTCCTTAGCTGACAGCCAGCAAAGAATCTAAGACTTCATTTCTACAAGGATATAAACTTGATAATTAACAATGAGTAATGAAACAGAATACTCCTAAGTCATCCAGAAAGAAGAGCAAATGCAATCTTGCTGACTCATTTTGGACATTAGACATCCAGAACTGTAATATAATAAATACATATTGTTTTATACCTCTAAAATTGTGGCAATTTGTTACAGCAATAAAAGAAAAATTTGATTCAGTTGACATACAATATGTACTATATTTATTATTTTTATAGCTTTGCCAATTACATTATTACTAATTCATTTACTATAATCATGGGATACTTAGGACAATTCTTGATCATCAGTTTATAAATGTAGCCCATCCTTGTGGGCTGAGATCTGAGCTTTGCTCTCTATATGCTTGTATTTTGAAGACTCATAGAAGAAATGATGGGCTGAAAGGCATAATTGTTTGAGAAGATAAGCAGAACAAGCTGGTAATTAACCTTGGAACAAATGAGTATTCTGGGACTATGAATAACTTCAATGCCTAGACAAGACAACTGTTAGCCAACTTAAGGAAGGTCATCAAGCCCTGGTTGGTGACAGGCAAAGTGGATAGGCACCAATCTGCGAACCCAAAGGTCACTGGTTCAATTCCCAGCCAGAGCACATAACCAGGTTGTAAGCCAGGTTCCCAGCCATCTCCGTAGCTGGAGGTGGGTGAAAGGCAACCATACATTGATGTTTCTTTCCCTCTCTGCCTCCCTTCCTTCCCCTCTATCTAAAAATAATAAATAAAATCTTTAAAATAAAGAAGGTCATCAAGATGGTTTCTTTTAGAAAATTTTAGAAGATTCTCAAAAAATTGGATTTCTTGAGAAATCTGGTGACTAAAATAAGAGTTAGAGAGCTCAACAAGAACAGTAATACTCAACTGTATTTTGATCCACAACAACAATTTAATTAATCTCTGAAATCCCACTGCCAAGTTTTTTATGACTTTATATTGAGAACATGGGGATGTGATATACACAGGAAATTAGGAATTGGCACTTATAAGGTGACATTGGTTAATAGGATCATATAAGTATCAAATGCACATTTCTATTATACAGGATCTGTATCTTACATTGTGAGCCTACCATCCAAAGTCAAATCATCTTCTGTCATCATATATTGGGTCCCTGTACACTTCGCTACCCCCACACTCCACTTCCCTCTGGTAACCCACTTATACTGTTCTCAGTGTCTATGAATTTGTTTTATATCTGACACAAGAGTGAAATCATATGGTTCTTAGCTTTTCTGACTTATTTTGCTTTACATAATATTTTCATAATGCTGCAAATAGCAGTATTTCATCTTTTCTTATGGCTGAGTAGTATTTTAATTGGATTTTTTGTTTGTTTGTTTGGTGTTGACTTTATATATTTTGGATAGTAACCACTTGTTAGAGCTGTTGTTTGGTAAATATCATCTTCCATTCAGTTTGTTGTCTTTTTGTTTTGTTGTTGTCTTTTGCTGTGCCGAAGCTTTTGAGTTTTATATAGTACTACTCACATTTTTATCCAATTGTCTCCATGTCTTGGTCACCATTAATAATGCTGCAATGAAGATATAGGGTGCGTATATTTTTGCAAATAAGTGTTTTTAGGCTTTTCAGGTAGATACCCAGGAGAGGAATTTCTGGGTCATATTGTAGCTGTATTCTTAATGATTTGAGGAACATTCATACTGTTTTCCATAGAGGTTATACAAGTTTACCTTCTCATCAGCATTAAATGAGGGTACCTTTTTCTCCACAATCTCTCCAACAGTTGTCATTACCTGTCTTGTTCATAATAGCCATTCTAACAGGTGTGAAGGGGTACCTCATTATAGTTTTGATTTTCATTTCTCTAATAGCTAGTGAATTGAACATCTTTTCATGTATCTGTTGGCTATTTGTATGTCTTCTTGGCAGAGGTGTCTGTTTGGGTCATCAGCCTATATTTTAATTGGATTTTTTTTGTTTGTTTGGTGTTGACTTTATATATTTTGGATAGTAACCACTTGTTAGAGCTGTTGTTTTGTAAATATCATCTTCCATTCAGTTTGTTGTCTTTTTGTTTTGTTGTGTCTTTTGCTGTGCAGAAGTTTTTGAGTTTTATATAGTACTGTTTATTAACTTTCACCTTTACATCACTTGCCTTTGGTGTCAAATTCATAAAATGTTCTCTATGACCAAGGTCCACAAGTTTAGTACATATATTTTCCACTTTATTGTGTCTTCTTCAATCTGTTTTAATAACCCTTTGTAATTTTCAGCATGTAGGTCCTTCATATCCTTCGTTAGGTTTATTCCTAGGTGTTTTATTCTTTTGGTTACAATTGCAAAACGAGTTATTTTTTTCTCTGAAATTTTATTGTTAGTATATAGAAAAGCAGTTAATTTTTGTACATCGATTTTACATCTTGCAACTTAACTGTATTTGTTTATTGTTTAATAGTTTTATGGTAGAGTCTTTAGGGTTTTTTTAAAGATTTTATTTATTCATTTCTAGAGAGAGACGAAGGGAGAGAGAAGCATCAATGTTTGAAAGAAACACCTATTGGTTGCCTTCTGCATGCTTTTAACTAAGGACCTGGCCCACAACCCAGGCATATACCCTGCCTGGGAATTGAACCAGTGACCCTTTGATTCACAGGCTGGCGCTCAACCCACAGAGTCACACCAGCCAAGAAATTAAGGTTTTCTATACACAGAATTATATCATCTGCCAAAGTGATACTTTTACTTACTTCATCCTTCCCAATTTGGATGCCATTTATGTTTTTCTCTTGCCTGGTTGCTCTGGCTAGGACTTGTAGAACTACGTTAAATAAGAGTGGCAAGAGTGGGCATGATTTTAGAGAGAAAGCTTTCAGTTTTTCATCATTGAGCACTGTATTGGCTCAGGGTTTGCCATGTATGGTCTTTATAATGTTGAGGTACTTACACCCATTTCATTGACTGCTCTAATCACAAATGTATGTTGTATCTTATCAAATGCTTTTTCTGCATCTATCGATAAGGCTATATGATTTTACTCTTTCTTTTGTTTATGTGGTATATTATGTTGATTGATTTGCATATGTTGAACCATTTATGTGGTCCTGAAATGAACTCACTTACCATGATATATTATTTTTTAATATATTGTTGTATTTGATTTGCTAGTATTCTGTTTAGAATTTTCATATTTATATACAGCAGAGATTTTTATCTATTGTTTTCTTTTTTGTGTGTGTGTTATCCTTGCCAGGTTTTGGTATTGATGTTATGTAGGCCTCACAAACTGTGTCAGGAAATGTTCCCTATTCTTCAATTTGGAAGGGTTTGAAGATAAGTATCAAATCTTCAGTGACTGACTGTTTGGTAGAATTAACTAATTAAGCCATCTTGTCCTGGACTTTCATTTCTTGGGAGGTTTTGATGGTTGCTTCAATTTCCTCATTGTATATGTCAATTTAGGTCTCCCAGTTGTTCATGATTCAGCCTAGGAAGGTTATGTATTTCTAGGAACTTATCCATTTCCTCTAGGTTATTGAATTTGGTGGCATAAAGTCTTTCATAGTTCATGATCCTTTGTATATCTGTGGTATCTGTGGTAACTTTCATTTCTGATTTTGTTTATGAGTCTTTTTTCTTTTTTCCTTAGTGAGTCTAGACAAGGATTTGCCAATTTTATTAATCTTTTCAAAGGATCACGTTTTTGTTTTATTAATTTTTGTATAGTATTTCTTCTCTATTTCATTTGATTCTGCTTTACCTTTATTATTTGCTAACTTTGGGTTACTTTGCCTTTTTTCTAGTGCTTTTAGATGTAATGTTAAGATATTTACTAGGGATTTTTCTTGTTTCTGTCATGATATAAAATTTCCTTTTATTACTACTTTTACAGTATCAAAACCTTTTTTTTTTAAGATTTAAAAAATATTTTATTCATTATTTTTAGAGAGAGGAGAAGGGAGGGAGGAAGAAAGAAAAAGAAACATCAATGTATGGTTGCTTTTCACATGCCTACAGCTGAGGACCTGGCTGGAGACCTGAGTTGCAACCCTGACTGGAAATGGAACCAGTGACCTCGAGGTTTGAAGGCCAGTGCCAAAAAAGTTTTGATATGTCATATTGTCATTGTCATTTGTCTCTATATATCTTTTGATCTTACCTTTTATTTCTTTTTGACCTAGTCATTTTTTAGTAGTATGTTGTTTAAAGTCCACATATTTGTGAGTTTCTTTACTTTCTTGAAGTTGATTTCTAATTTTAAAACATTGTTATCAAAGAATATGCTTGTATAATTTTAATCTTCCTGAAATTAGGCCAGTTTTGTGACCCAACATATAGTTATCCTTGAGACTATTCCATGTGCACTGGCAAAGAATGTATAACCTGATGTTCTATAATAAAAAGCTCTGTAAATTTTAATTATGTTCATTTGGCCTAAAGTGTCATTTAAGTTTGATATTTATTTATTTATTTTCTGTTTAGATGTCTAATTAGAACTGTCTATGGAGTATTAACATTCCCAACTATGGTTTCATTTCGTCAGTTTATCCCTTCAATTCTGTGAGTAGTTGCTTTATATATTTTGGTGCTCTCTGATTTAGTGCATGTAAATTAAGAAGTGTTATGTCTTCTTGATGCAGTCTCCTTTATTATTATAAAAGGTTCATCTTTGTCTCTTGTTACCTTTGTAATCTTAAAATCTATTTATCAGATATATGAGGTTTGTGCCAAAAGTATTGAGCAAATGTCAATGTAATTTAAACAGTGTGTGCAGCTGATACTTTTGGGATAGACCTAGTTGGTATGACTATACCTGCTTTTCTGTGCATGTTAGTTGCTAGGAGAATCATTTTCTGCCCTTTTACTTTGAATCTAACTTTGTCTTTGCAGCTTAGATATGTCTCCTGAATGAAGTATGTTGTTGTGTTTTATTATTTGACACAATCTGCTACTTTTTACTGGTGAATTCAATCCATTTATATTGAGGGTAATTATTTATGCATGAGGACTTTCTATAGCCATTTTATCATTAGTTTTCTGGTAACTCTGTGCTTCCATTGGTTCTTTGCCTTTGTTTTTCTGCTTGTTATTTTTGTTCGGTGGTATTTCAAACTTCTTTCCTGTTTCCTCTTTTTTTTTTTTTTTTTTTTTTTTTAGCAATGTGCTCCATTTCAGGGGGTTTTGTGTATGGTTTATACAAAAGAAAGTTTCGCATATACAGTTCTTTTTCTTTTTAATGAATTTGGTCTCCCATCATTCTTTGCAAAGTCAAACTTTTATATCCTCCCCTTTTATGTTTTTGTTGTCACAAATTAGTCATTTTTTGCTGTAAGTTTGCTGATGATCTTACTCATAGTTTGATGTTTTATTGTTTGTTTCAAATAGAATAACCCCCTTGAGTATTTCCTGGAATGGAGGTTTTCTGGTGATAAATTCCCTCAGCTTCTATATGTCTATAAAAGTTTTTATTTAAAGGACAACTTTGCTAAAGTTTTGGCTAAGACATCCGATAATAATCTAATGGGCTTTTCTATTATAGGTTTCTTCTTTTCCATGGCTGCCTTGATAATTCTTTCTTTGTCTTTAATTTTTGACAGTTTTAGTACAATGTGCTTTGAATAAAACTTTAGGATTGAGGTAACTAAATATTCTTTTTGCTTCTTGCATTGGAGGATCTAGTTCTTTTCTTAGATTTGGACATTTTTCATCAACTATTTGTTTGAATGGACTCTCCATTCAGTTCTTACTCAGTTCTCATATTCATTTCTTTTTATCCTCAACTCTCTCGCTACTTCTCTTTGCATAATTTCTTAATTTCTATCTTTGATAGCATATCGCTAATCCTTTCCTCCATCTGTTCTGCTCTATTTTCTATGCTTGCTCATTGATCATTGTTAATTCATTGTTAATTTCTTTCACTGAGTTGTCTCCAGAATTTCTGTTTGGTTCTCTTTCATAGTTTCAATCTCTTCGGTAAAGTACTCATTTTGTTTATTCAGTTGTCTCTAAGTGCATGAAATTGCTTGTCTGCATTTTCTCACATCTCATTGAGCATTTTCAAAACTGTAACCTTGAATTCTCTGTCATTTATATCACATATTTTCATGTCTTTAAGTTTGTTTTCTGGAAATTATTTATTTTCTTTCTGAGTTGCCTTACTACCTTGTTTATTGATGGTATTTGATGAATTTCTTCTCTGTCTAGGTATCTACGTATGAGTAACACTTATCCAGCAGATTATTTTTCTTATTTTTAGTATGTGGCACTAAATAACCAATGTTTACCTCAGTGAAATCCTGGGACTATCTTCTATAGCCAGATGCTGCCTTCCATATCACTGTGATGCATAAGGGTGGGGTGGGCTGGGGAAACCAGCAAGCTTCTCCTTTGTTTGCCCTCTAGGTAATGGTGACCTTCAGCTTCCATGTGGTATCCTCATGCCCTGACCCCACAAGCACTCACAGAGTGCACCCTTTGCTCAAGGAAAACGGTGATTCTATAGTATCAGCTCTTGGATTTGCACATATTGTGCTCCACAGTCTGACACCAAGGTTGAAGGGAGGCAAACTCTGGGAGGCTATAGCAGCAGGGCTGAGTGGCTTTGTTTCTCTGCCTGGAACATTGACCATCTGGCAACCACGGCCACACACCTAAGCTGTGTCTTTTCCAGGTATCTGGTCTCAGGTGCAGCTCATACTGCTCCTGCAGGAGTACCCACCCTATTATTTTGCTCCTCCCAGGCAAGGGAGTACCAGCCACAATCAGATTCCTCCTCTCTTCATGCTGAGCCACAAACTCCCAGTTGCAGGGTTGCATCCATGGCTCTTCTCAACCCTTCTCTCTTCTCACCTCCCTCTTTTGCCTCTACTTGCCCACCTTAGATGCTTCAATGCACAGGTCTCTCAGGCATGCTTCTGCATTGAGCAGGGAATCCTTTGTTGAGTTTTAGATGTTCAAATTATTGAAACTTGAAGGGGAGAGACCAAAAGGATCTCTTATGCCATTATTTCCCTGACATCACTTGCTAACAGCTTTTTATAAACCTCATTACCTCCTTCCCTTCTTTCTCTTGAGCCCCATATTTGGACACACTGATAAGAAAGCCTTGGTGGTCCCTGTTGACACTGGCAGGAAATTCAAACCATACAAGACCCTTCCCACATATGGAAACCCTCACCCAGCCCAGGCCAGCCTTATTTCTTTGCCCTCTGCTTGAGAGTTCTGGTCTGTTGTCCTCAGAGCCCTCAATCATATCCTCCTTATGTTTGTGTGGCATCATTAGTCTCAACACCTCAACCAAATTTTGGATGGAGATACTTTTAGGTTTTGCAGGATAATCATACAATAAAATGCATTTACTATATTATCCTATTTTTACTATTTTATTATAATATAAACTCCATGAGGAAAAATATTGTGTTGTTTGTTGCACTTAAACGATGTAGAATATATGCAAGGCCTTCTATCATTTAAGATCATGTGCATGAATATTTGTATATGAATTATTTGTTTCTTAGTAAAGTAGTTATTCAAGGAGAAAAAGGAACTAGATTTTAGGTGGTGATCATGAAATTACTTTCCCCCTCCCCATAATATAGAAACTCAATAATACTCTAAGAACTAGAATGTAATGCCAAATAAGAGAAACCTGTTATTCATCATATGTTTATGCATTTAGCAAATATTTATTAAGCATTATGCAACAGGCAATGTTATAACTACTAGGGTTATATCATGTACTTAGGTGTAGGTACATATGACCAAATTCTGGTCAATAATAGGTAGAAGATGTTAATTGTAAGCTACTTCCACTCCCAAACTTAAAAATTATCCATGTAATATTCTTCTTTTTATCATGAACTTAAAAGCCATGTATTTCAGGTGATGTGATGAAAAAGTAACAGCTGTCTGGGTCAACCATTGGGCAAGAAATAACATTTTGTTGTGTTAAGTTTTTTAAATGTAGGGGTTGATTGTTATTACAGCAGTGCCTAAACCATCCTGACAAGTAGGGTAAATGGGATATTTATGTTCCTATTTATTCCTATGCTTAAAACAATCATTGGTCATATTGCCTCCAATGATGATATATATTTTCATCAGCAATAATATTGAGCACTTTCTACTTTTAAGAATATCGTTAAGAACAATTAATACAGATGTAAATAAAATTGCTCAATCTTTGCAATTTTTTAGACTGTGATATTAAAATATCTGCTTGTTATTTACTAAACTGACTTTAAATCCAGTGAATCAAACCCTAGATATTTCAAAGAACAAAATCTGTCACTTGGTATTTTACTACTGTGACAGCGAGGTGAAAATAAAGGCACTGCCTCAAATATTTCTATTGCTCAGTTGGCTCCCTTCTCATTTTTCATTAGCTGCAGGGAACTGCCCTCCAAATGACTAATTAAGACTGGCATCCTGAGGTACCCAGTACTCCTAAGGGATAATTACTTGAGATTTAAAGCTAAAGACCAACAGGCTTTAAAGTGTTTAATGGGGCAAAGTAATAAGGCTGAAATACGTGCTTCCCTGTGCCTGTCACAGAGATGATCTAGAAAATGCAGATGAATTTAGCTTACTATAGGTACTTTAAGCTCATGCTGCTCAAATATCAAGAAGCTCAGAAGCTCAGGGAGCCAGTGAATCAACATTTCTTTTTCTTTTTTTTTTAATTTTATTATTGTTGTATTACATCCATCCCCTTTTTGCTCCCCTCTGTCCCCC
>PVIW01014468.1:0-22791 GCA_004026585.1 Noctilio leporinus
TGGCTGGAGACCTGGCTGGAGACCTGGATATGTGCCCTCGCTGGGGAATTGAACCAGTGACCTTTGAGTTTGCAGGCCAGCGCCTTACCACTGTGCCACCAGCCAGGGCTCTTTGTCCATTTTAAAATTGGATTGTTTTTGTTCCTGTTGTTGAATCATATAAGTTGTTTATGTATTTTGGAACTCAAACCCTTGTTTGAGATATCAATGGCAAATATGTTTTAGGAAAACTTTTAAAATCCTAATTATTTTATCTCTTCCTTATTATTAATACTCAGGATTTTAATTAGTATTTACATTATTTTAATATATAGGGAGTGACTTGGTAAAATGTAATCAGTATTTTATACTGAACATCAGAAAAGTTTAAAGGAGCTATTATGTTTCATCCTAGGTTCTTTAACCATCAGAAGTAGGCAAACATAAAGAAATAGAGTATCTTTTCTTTTGTAAAATATTCAGTTTGCATGCTTTCATTTTTAAGTGACATACTTTGTTGATGCACTCTTTCCAGTTAAATCAGTTTATACATTTAAAATCCAAATAATTCTTTTTCTGGCTTGATTTTCAGATTGAACTCATTGGCCAGCAAAATAATATAATAGTATTGGAAGATACCATAAAAAGACTTGGATCTGTAAGTACATTTTTAAAATGTAAAGGAATAATTTTTACTCTATTTGTATAGAAAAACTACAAAAAATTTTACATCTGTTTTGACCTTAATGAACATTGTGAACAATAAAATTTTTTTTGTTCTAAAATCAACCCCTTCTGCTTCATGTACAAGGTAATTCCATCCGTAAGAGCAATGGTATTATTTTTTTAAGTATATTTTATTGATTACACTGCTACAGTTGTCCCAATTTCTTTTCCATTTGCTCTTCTGCCCAGTAACCCCCTTCTCCCCAGCAATCCCACCCGCTTAGTTCATGCCCAGGGTCCATACATATAATTTCTTTGGCTTTTCTTTTTCCTATATTATTCTCAACTTCCCCTTGTCTATTTTGTACCTACCAATTATTCTCTTTTATCCCTGTGCCATTTATCCATTTATCCCCGTTCCCTCTACCAGATGATAACCCTGCAAATGATCCACATACCTATGATTTCTTTTCCTATTCTGGTTGTTTGCTTAGTTTCTTTTGTGTTTATTATTTTATTTTAGGTTCTTTTGTTGACAGTTGTGAGTTTGTTGTCATTTTAATGTTTATAGTTTTGATCCTCTTTTTCTTAAATAAGTCCCTTTTACATTTCATATAATAAGGGCTTGATGATGATGAACTTTTTTAGCTTTACCTTGTTTGGGAAGCACTTTATCTGCCCTTCCATTCCAAATGATAGCTTCGCTGGATAGAGTAATCTTGGTTGTAGGTCCTTGCTTTTCATTACTTTGAATACTTCCTGCCAGCCCCTTCTTGCCTGCAAAGTTTCTTTTGAGAAATCAGCTGATAGTCTTATAGGAACCCCTTTGTAGGTTAATCTCCACTTCCTGCTTGATGCTTTTAAGATTCTTTATCTTTAACCTTTGGCATTTGAACCATGATGTGTGTTGGTGTGGTCCTCTTTGGGTCTAGCTTGTTTGGGACTTTCTGTGCTTTCTGGACTTGTATGTCTATTTCCTTTGCCAAATTTGTTATGTTTTCTTTCATTGTTTTTTCACACAGTTTTCAATTTTTTTCTTTTTCTCTTCTCCCTCTGGCATGTCTATGATTAGGATAGTGTCACATTTAAAACTGTTCCTGAGATTCCTATGCCTCTTCTCCTTTTTTCCTTGTTCTGTACTGGTTGGCTGTTTATTTCTTCCTTATGTTCCAAATCATTGATTTGAACTCTGGTTTTCCTCCCTTCACCATTGGTTTTGTATGGATTTTCATTTGTTTCACTTAGCATAGCCTTCCCTTCTTCCCTTCTGTATTTGCTGTACTCAAGCATATCTGTGAAGTCTGTGAGCATTGTTATCACCAGTGTTTGCAACGCTGCATCTGTTAGGTTGCCTATCTCCTCTTAGTTCTCCAACTGTAACTTTGATCTATCTCCTCTTTCGGGCCGTACTTGTCAACTTGACAGGCTCCTCTGTGTCTTAGGTAGAGCTATAGCACCTGTTACATTATAAGGGATGGAGTCTTTGATATTTGTCAGTGTGGGGTGACCTGTTTCACAGGCTGTGGTGCTATGTGTTGGGGAGGGGTCTGATAGGAAACAACATTGCTTGCTCAGCCCTTGCCCCTTTTCCAGGCTTCTCTCTTGCTTCCAGTAGGGGACAGGCGCCTCTCTTGCTGTTGTCCTGGCGATTGATGGTTCCCAGAGTGGAGGGAGCTATGAATGTTCTTGGTCCTTGGGGGCCCTCTAAACAAATGAACTCTGCTGAGGTGCCAGCAGTTTCCTCCTCCATCCCAACCCCTGCTCACTATCACAGTCAGAAGCAATGAAGCTTTATTTTCCCCAGAGCTGGAACTGTGAGCTGTGAGGTCTGGCCCTGTGCTGCGGGCGCTCCCCAGGTGCCCATCACTGCTTTTTAAAATATGTGATTGTGTTTTCCTCTGGCCATCTGTAGCCACTGATACTGTCTCCACTACATGTGCCCTCTCTGCCCTGCCTTCATTCCTCCTACCTGTCTGGATGAGAATTTCTTTTTTATATTTTTGTTTGTTGGGGTTCCATGCAGCTTGATTTTCTGGAACTTCTGGTTGTATCCAGTTGAGGTAGATGTATTGTTTCTCAGTTGTGGAGGGAGATGCAACATGAATACCTACACCCCCCCCCTTCAGAGCAATGGTATTCTTGCTCCATTTCATGACTACACCTTTTTCTCCTAAATGTGGAAGAAGTTTTAGTTTGTTTTATGAATTTCCACAAGCTGTTAATTGATTTAAACTAACTTTTAATTCTCAAAAATTTAAGGTGCATTTGTCTATATTTTATTTTATAAAATAAAATAAAACTTTATTTTATTTAACTTTTATTTAACTTTTATTTTTCATAGTAATAACTATATCAGTTTTGTTGTTTAATTTTAAGTAATATGTTTTCTTTAACATTGTAAAATGAAAATGCTCTGTTTAGGTATTTCAATGTTATAAAATATTTGAAACATTTTCTCTGTAAGTATGTCTTTCATTTATTCCCAGTATAGCATTGGTAAAGTAAATGCTGTGAAAGAAATGTTTCTAAATATATCAGTGTGAATGGGAATGCACTTGAAAACTCATATGGTGGATAGTCAGCATTCATTTAATTTTTCATTGCTTGAATAAAATTAACAAAACTGAACAAAACTTAGATGCTATACAAGTTAATTTAAGTAAATTAAATTTATTTCTAGAATTTTCAACTAAATCTGTGGACATTTCTGACCTCTGAAATATATTTACCATTTTTTCTTCAATATTATTGAGTAAATTTAGGGGGTATTTTTTTTTTTTAAACAAAAAACATTTTTATTCATTTTTCTACAATTTGTGCTTCATTGGGCAGTTGTTCTGATCTTGTGTGGGCTCACTCATGAGGTTGCAGTCCTCTAACAACCTACAGGATCTAAGGTTGTGTCACTTGCACATGTGTGGCCTTGGTGCTGTCCATGGGGCTACTCTCTGTATGTGATTTTTCATCACTTAGTAGTTTAACCTATCTAACCTTGACATGGTGCTGGGAATGGTTCAAGAAAATAAAAGTGGGAGCTGAAAGGAGTATTTAGGCCTATGCTTGGAAATTCACATGAGGTCACATCTGTCATATTAGTCAAAATATTTCAAAGTCCAACCCAAAAACAATGGATGAGAAATAGAATCTCTCTTTCTGAGGTGGAGTTACAAACAATTTATCATGTGTAATCCCCCCCAGATAATTGAAAAAATTCTGAAGCAAATATAGGAGTCGGCAAATAGGGTTACACAAAATAGAGTTTATCCTTGTATTATTGTTTATGAATTATTGTATTATTTATTATTACTATTCACTTACTTTTGCCCACCTCTATATATTTAATGATGTTATGTTGACAGCAATATAACATAAAGATGATAGAACTCTGGCTGGCATGGCCCAATTGATTGAGTGCCCGGCCTGCAAACCAAAAGTTCACTGGTTTGATTTCAGTCAGGGGTTTGGAATTCAGAGAAAAGGTTAATGAGATAAAAGCTGCAGCATTCTTTCATCTGTTTCATCTGTGTCCTGGGTGGAGATCTTCTGTTCCTGTGGTATAATGGCTCAGATACTATCTTGATTGCTTGCAGTCCTCCTGAGGCACAAAGGTGGAACTGCTTATGTTCTCAGGGAGTCAATGTGAGTCATTCCTCCAGTTCCTGAAACAAGAGGTGGGAGAATCCCTTCTTGATTCTTTTAGCTTCTGGTGTTTATCACAAATTCCTGGAATTCCTTGGCTTGCAGCAGCAGTGCTTCAATCTGCCTCAATTGTCTAAAAGTATGTTTTTTTAAAACGCTACATTCATTCTATCTAATGATCCTGTTTGTGTTCAGCTTCATGTAGCAAATGATGCTGTAGTTTAGCTTGAAATAATGACCTAATTTTTTTCTCCCTGGCAAGATAATTTTAGAGACTGAAAAAGCACAAAATAAATCTCCTTCCAGACTCGACTCCTTTGTTAAGACTTTAGAAGCAGACAGAAATTACTACAAGAGTGAAGCTCAAAATTTGAGAAAGATGATCAGAAGTAGATCTAAAAGTCCAAGACGCCCATCTCCTTCTTCCCGGGTAGGTTTTGGGAAGTTATAAATTATTGGAATTTGTTGCTCAAACACTGACTTTTATTCTTTAATTTACATGCATATAATTGAGGTTGATTGGCATGCATTGGTATATCAAAGAGATTGGAAGACAGTTCTATAGACAGTGGGTCACAGAAATTAGTTCTTTATTTCCAGTATTAGTCATGGTTGGGACTTAATTAGACTAATATGGAGTGATTTGGAATGAAGCTGTTTAAAAGAGGTGCTTTTGGCTTGGGCTGGGTAGCTCAGTTGGTTAGTGTTATCCAGATACACCAAGTTTGATCTCCAGTCAAGGGTATATACACATATCAGCCAATGACTGCATTAATTCATGGAGTAAGAAGTCATTCTCTATCTCTGTCACCCTCCTCAAATCAATACATTAAAAAAAAATTAAGAGATGTAATTTTAAAACTTTTATTAATTTTCTTTCATTATGTATTCATGTACAGCTATCAGTAGCCCTTGTATTTATACTACATGTCAAAGAATTTCTTACATAATAATTGTAGGGTACGCACTGTGATGTAGAGCTTTTGAAGACAACGAGAGATCGTGAAGAACTTAAATGCATGCTGGAAAAATACGAGCGTCATTTGGCAGAAATTCAGGGTAATGTCAAGGTTCTTACATCTGAGAGAGACAAGACCTTTCTTCTTTATGAACAGGTAAACTTGTTTATAAGGAAACAAAATATGTAAGTAAGAACAGTTAATTTTACAGATAATATTATTCTTTAGGTATGCTTAAATTTACCAACCAAATTAATTTTACTACCATTTTGGAATTACCTTTGTTCTTAAAATATTTTTTAATGAAATATATTACCACTATAGTATGTGTGTACACACACCTATGTTATCTGCATTCCCATAAACGATAATATACATGCATAGAAATAGCATGATCTTTGGAATAAGAAATGGGGGAAAAAATGGAAGGGTGTGGTGGTTTTAAGGCAAAAATATTTGAATTTGAGGATTAAGAAATACTAACATATCATTTTTTAGTATATTTTATGGATTATGCTATTACTGTTATCCCAATTTCTTTTACTTTTGCTCCCCTCCATGCAGTACCCTCCTTCCCTCCAGCAATCCTGCACCCCTTAGTTCATGTTCATGGGTCATGCATATAAGTTATTTGGCTTCACCCTTTCCTTTACTATTCTTAACTTCCCCTTGGCTATTTTGTACCTACCAATTATGCTTCTTAATTCTGGCATCATTTCCCTATTTCTCTCCCTTCCCCCTCCCAGCTGATAACCCTGCAAATGATCCCCACACCTATGATTCTGTTCCTATTCTGGATGTTTGCTTAGTTTATTTCTGTGTTTATTATTTTATTTTTAGGCTCTGTTGACAGTTGTGAGTTTGTTGTCATTTTAATGTTCATAGTTTTGATCCTCTTTTTCTTAAATAAGTCCCTTTAACATTTCATATAATTAGGGCTTGGTGATGATGATCTCCTTTAGCTTTACCCTTATCTGGGAAGCATGTTATCTGCCCTTCCATTCCAAATGATAGCTTTGCTGGATAGAGTAACCTTGGTTAGAGGTTTTTGCTTTTCATCACTTTGAATATTTCTTACCAATCCCTTCTTGCCTGCAAAGTTTCTTTTGAGAAATCAGCTGATAGTCTTATAGGAACCCCTTTGTAGGTAACTATCCACTTCTCTCTTGGTGCTTTTAAGATTCTGTCTTTATTTTTAACCTTTAGCTTTTTAATTGTGTAATGTGTCTTGGTGTGGTCCTCTTTGGGTCTAGCTTGTGTGGGACTCTCTGTGCTTTCTGGACTTGTATGTCTATTTCCTTTGCCAAATTTGATATGTTTTCTTTCATTATGTTTTTACATAAGTTTTTAATTTTTTTCTTTTCCTTTTCTCCTTCTGGCACCCCTATGATTTGGATATTGGCACATTTAAAGTTGCCCAGAGGTTCCTATGCCACTTCTTGCTTTTTTTCCATTCTTGTTTCCTCATTCTGTACTGGTTGACTGTATATTTCTTCCTTATGTTCCAAATCATTGATTTGAACCCTGGTTTTCTTCCCTTCACCATTGGTTTTGTGTGGGTTTTCTTTAATTTCACTTAGCAAAGCCTTCACTTCTTTCCGTCTGTGTTTGCCATACCCAAGTGTATTTGTGAAGTCTGAGAGCATCTTTATCACCAGAGTTTTAACCTCTGCATATATTAGGTTGGCTATCTCCTCATCTTTTAGTTTGACTGTCTCCTCTTTGCTTAGTTTTTCCATTGGAACCTTGATCTGTTCCCTCATTTGTGCCATGCTTCTCTGTCTCCTCAATTTAACAGGCTCCTGTATTTGCCTCTGTGTCTTAGGTTAAGCTTTTGCGTCTGTCTGGATGAGTATTTCTTCTTTATATCTTTGTTTGTTGGACTTACATGCAGCTTGATCTTCTAGAACTTCTGGTTGTCCCCAGTTTTGAGGTAGTTGTATTCCTTCTTAGTTGTAGGGGGAGTTTCAGCATGTCTACCTACACCTCCAGTTTGTCTGCAAGTTTATCATATTTTAATGTACAATTAATCACTTTAGAAACTGCCATATAATTAGTTTAATTTCAGAGAGTAATCTGTAGTTTATCTCTATTTTTAGCTAAAAATTAATAGCTTTTATGAACCAAATAGTTTCCTTAACCAATAAATACCAAGTCCCATACATTACCAATGTAATTCCTTTTAAAAATATAAAAATTTATTAAGAATTACAACAACTTTGTGTGGAGTTATAGTCCTGTTACTCTAGGAGAAAAGAAATGATAAGATACAGATACTTTTTTTGTTAATTTTTAAAATTCATCTTAGTGGATATTGTTTTAGTTTCAAGTCAAGCTTAATCTCTTCTTTCTTTTTCTTTTTCTTTTTTTTAAAGATTTTATTTATTATTTCCAGAAAGAGAGGAAGGGAGAGAGGCAAATAGGGAGAGAAACATCGATGTATGGCTGCTTTTCACCTGCCTCCAGCCATGGACCTGGTTGGAGACCTGGCTTGCAACCTGTTTATGTGCTCTGGCTGGGAATTGAACCAGCGACCTTTGGGTTTGCAGCCCAGCGCCTTATCCTCAGCCAGGGCCTTATCATCTGTTTTTTGATAACTTAAGTGACTTTGGATACCATGACTATATGGTTTATTTGCTTCATTTTATAGATGAGAAGGCAGGTCTGATAAGGTTAACCAGTTTGCCCAAGTACAGCAGGTTTCAGAGTCCACATTTTCTTACTCTTTTTTGGGTCTCCTCTTAGCCATTAATTAAGCTTAGTGAAGATGAATTGGTCCTTGTGAAGATAGATCAGTTTGGACATATATCTTAATATATAAAACAAGGCCCACTATGTACCATATCATAGCCTAGAATCCTTTTGGTTAAATCAGAGTCCTGTTTTCTTTCACACTCCAGTCTCAATGTTGTTAATTTCTTTTCCACATAAGTTTTCAATGAGATTTTATTATACTTAAAATTTTAAACATAATATTAGGTATTTAATGGATGATACATGATACTCCCTTGTATAATTAGCTTTCTTAGTTTTAATCTGTGCAGTTTAAATAGCAACTGCCACCTCTAAGTGTGTGGGATGATTACTCTGATTAGAATTCTCTGCTGTTTCTGTCTGTGCCATGCAACCTGAGTCAGTGTATGTACTCAATTATAGGACCATGGCAGCTAAGGGGCAGGAAAGTCCTTTAATAAGCAGTCTAGCCCTGGCTGATGTGGCTTATGGATTGAGTGCCAGCCTGCAAACCAAATGGTTGCTGGTTCAGTTCTTGGTTCGGGTACATGCTTGGGTTGTGGGTTAGGTCCCCAGTCGTGGGTGTGTGAGAGGCAAATGATCGATATGTCTCTCACACATTGCTGTTTGTCTTCCTCTCATTTGCTCTCCTTTCCCTTTCTCTAAAAGTAAATAAATAAACATTTTTAAAAAAGTCTATGTATTGTAAGGAATGAGATTATTTTACTGAAATTTCTGCCTTGTATTCTATACTTGCATATAGTATTTAGTGATTTTCAAATTTTTGTTATATTCCCTTTCTTCAGACAATTTTATATTGACGTTTGAAATGTTGACTAGTTCATGAGAAGCTGTTGTGATTCACCCTATCAAGCTATGGAGCTCTGTGGAGCACAGTTTAAAAACATTTACAGACACTGTTTTCTGTGTGTGCAATCTAGTTGGGGAGATAAAATTTAATGTTTTGTACTTATTTTTTGTTACTTTACAGTGAGTAGTCTAGAAGATATTGTATAAATAAAGTAACTGGGTCTTTTATTTATGGTGATCAAGAAAATCTTTGCTAAATAATGCAGAGTTTGAGTCCTGAGGGATGGGTCAATGGTGTTTTTATTATTTTTAAAGAGATAAGGAGGAATATTCCAGACTAAAGGAATGATATGAGGCAAATGGCAAAGGCAGGAAAATCAAGTAGATAAGTGGATCAGTTAAAGACCAAAATCAAAGGTATGTGTCAGTAGAGGAAGGGGAATCTAAGGCTTGAGTGGTAGAATGGACTAGAGCAGGAGTCTGCAAACTTTTTCTCTGAAGGCCCAGATAATAAATACCCTGGGCTCAGCAGAGCATGTGATTTCTTTCATAGCTATTCAGCTCTGTTTTTGTGGTATAAAAGCATCCATGGACAATATAACTTACCGATTTGAGTAACTTTGCTGTATTACAATAAATAACTTTATTTATGGATGCTGAAATTTAAATTTCATAATACTTATAATTAAATATTTTCTTCTTTTGATTTTTTCAACTGTTTAAAATGTGAAAATATATTATTAGCTTATAGACCTACAAAAAGCAGGAGGCAAGCTGTATTTGGCCTGTGAGCCATGTGTAATTTATCAGCTGCTGGACTATGTGGTGGAGGCTATTCCCTGGGCCTTACAAGGGGTTTATGCTTTGCTTTATAAATAGTGGACAGTCTTTTTTTTTTTTTTTTTTAGCATAAGAAATATTACCAATGCCACAGTTTTACAGTTTTAACCTAATAACAATTTTGTATTATCTCATACATATATTTATATGTTATCTTCTTATGTTAAACAATTCTCCTTCAAAAGAACTGGACTCTTTAGAAGGCTGTTACTGTAGTTCACACATGAGGCTTTAAGGGACTAAACTAGTGTTCTATCGAGAAAGACTTGACAACATTTGATTCAAGTAAAAAGGAGTGATAATGGAAATGTCTGAGGTTTGGTTTTGAATGACTGAAGAGTGTGGTAATAGAACAATGCAAAAGGAAAGTCACTGGTGATGTGACAGAAAAGATGTGTTTGGTTTCAGACAGATGAAGTATATTCAGGTGTTAATTACCATCAAGCAGTAAAAAATGTACTGGAGTGTGGAGAAAATCAAGAGGTTGGTATGTAGATCTAGAAGTAATCTGCTTAGAGGTATGAGTTTTGAGCCTTTAGAGTAGATGAGGTCTCTGAATGAGAAAGCTATAAATAGAGGAACTTGGGAATTTTATTTAATTGGTAGAGGAACTTTCAAAGAGAGAAGGAAGACAGGAAACTAAGGCAGAACAATTTTATAAGACCAAGGGTAGAAGAAATTTCAAGGAGAGTGTTGAAAACAGTGTCAAATGTTGCTAAAATATCAAGAACAGGAACTGGGAAAAGGCCATTGTATTGGGAAGTGGTGGGTTACATTGGGGTGAGAAAGTGGGTAGTAAGGATGAGAGAAAAAGAGAGCCATAGAATGGTAAATGGAATGCAACAGGATTAAGTGACAACTTTTCAAGATATGGGAGCCCTGTGTATGTTTAAAGGAAGTAGATAAAAAATCAGTGTAGAGAGTGTTATTCTAAGTGAGAGGAAATAATTGTAGTTGAGTCAGGGATATCATAGAGGACACTTTGTGGGAGAGGGGGGAGGTAGGTGGGGCAGGGGAGAGCAAAGAGGGAAAAATGAGGCAACTATGATAGAACAACAACAGCAACAAAAGACACTTTAAGAGATGAGGTTCAGGATTCTGGTAAAGGCTTAGCTATGGAAATTAGGAAGTAACATATCTCTCTGAGATTTGGAGACTGGCTGAATAGATAGTAATTACAATCAAGAGGAAGAGAGATAAGGGGCTTACACCACAAAGTAGGGTATGAAGTTATCTGCAGATATAGAATAGATTTGGAACTGAGGATGGTTGAACAATGTGTAGAAAGTATACTGAGTTGTCAATAAGAATTGGTGGGCCTTTCTGTCAGAGTAACAGAAGCAGGACATAACTGTGGCATATACATTTATTTACAGAAAGACTAGATCACTATGATAATATTTATTAAACCAGTATTGTACCTGAATTGTGCTGAATTCAAGTTTATATCTCAAAATTGGTAGGGTATACCATGGATATTTCTTAGTAAATCTTTTTCTCTTGTTTTGACTGCCTCCAAATTAATTTTTTTTTAAGTTTTGGCAAAGATATTATAAAACAACCTTCTACTTTTATACATCCATTTGCATTTATTTGTATAAAGTCAAAATTATACCATTATCAGAACTTCCAGCTAAGATGGAGGCATAGGGTAGACATGCTGCATCTCCCTCCACAACTAAAAAGGAAATACAGCCACCTCAAAATTGGAGAAAGCTAGAAGTTCCAGAAAACTGAGCTTCATGGAAGTCCAACAAACAAAGATATGAAGAAGAAGTAGTCATCTAGACAGGTAGGAGCTGGGACAGAGAGGACATAGGTTGGCAGGACAGCAGTGGGATAGCAGCTGGACAGCAGCTGTGGCCAGCAGGTGGAAAGCCCAGTTACATGTTAAAAACATTGGGATACCTGGGGAGTGCTCCCAGTGCCAGAACAGACAAGTTGCTCAAGGTTCCAGTGCTGGAGGGAGGGGACAAAGGAAGGGGGAATAAAATCACATTGCTTCTGAACTATGAAAACCTGTAGGGGTTGGGATGGAGGAAGAAACTTCCAGTCTCTCAGCAGAATCTATTTGTTTAGAGGGCCCCCATGGTCCTATGGTGAAGGAAAGGAATCGGGGGTTCAAATCGATTTGGAATATAAGGAAGAAATAAACAGTAAACCAGTACAGAATGAGGAAACAAGAATGGAAAAACAAAAACAAGAAGCGGCTTAGGAACCTCTGGGAGAGATTTAAACATGTCAACATCTGAGTCATAGGTGTGCCAGAGGGAGAAGAGGAAGAGCAAGAAATTGAAATCTTATGTGATAAAATAACGAAGGAAAACTCCCCAAATTTGGTAAAGGGAATAGGCATGCAAGTCCAGGTAGCACAGAGTGTCCCAAACAAGCTAGACCTAAAGAGGACCACATCAAGACACATCATAATTAAAGTACCAAAGGTTAAAGATAAAGAGAATCTTAAAACACCAAGAGAGAAGTGGAGAGTTACAAAGGGGTTCCTATAAGACTATCAGCTGATTTCTCGAAAGAAACTTTGCAGGCAAGAAGGGGTTGGTAAGAAATATTCAAAGTGATGAAAAGCAAAAACCTCTAACCAAGGTACTCTATTCAGCAAAGCTATCATTTGGAATGGAAGGGCAGATAACATGCTTCCCAGATAAGGGTAAAGCTAAAGGAGATCATCATCACCAAGCCCTAATTATATGAAATGTTAAAGGGACTTATTTAAGAAAAAGAGGATCAAAACTATGAACATTGAAATGACAACAAACTCACAACTGTCAACAGAGCCTAAAAATAAAATAATAAACACAGAAATAAACTAAGCAAACAACCAGAATAGGAACAGAATCATAGGTGTGGGGATCATTTGCAGGGCTATCAGCTGGGAGGAGGAAGAAGGAAAAATGTGGAAATGGGGCAGGGATTAGGAAGCATAATTGGTGGGTAGAAGATAGACAGGGGAAGTTAAGAATAAGGTAGGAAAGGGTGAAGCCTGGTAACTTATATATGCAGGATGTAATGACTTGACCAAAGAGGGATGGGATTGCTGAGGGGCATGGGGGTGCTGGGAGGAGGGCAGCAAAGGTAAAAGAAATTGTAACAACTCTAACAGCATAATCAATAAAAAACTTAAAAATTACACCATTCTCTTTATATGTATTGGTAGTAGGTTTGAATTTTAACTGGCTGGGTATAAGATTACTCTAGTTACGTCTGTCCTAAAGCTTGTTAAATAGGAGTCTATGTTTTAAATAGGCGCAAGAAGAAATTGCTCGACTTCGACGAGAAATGATGAAAAGCTGTAAGTCTCCTAAATCTACAACAGCACATGCCATCCTCCGGCGGGTGGAGACTGAAAGAGATGTAGCCTTCACTGATTTACGAAGGATGACCACAGAACGAGATAGTCTGAGGGAAAGACTAAAGGTTTGAAAGAATTTTATCTGTATGAACATATGTCAAACACAATGTAGTAGCATTAAAAGTACTTTGTTTTGATTTTGTTTTTTAACTAGATTGCCCAAGAGACAGCATTTAATGAGAAGGCTCACTTGGAACAAAGGATAGAGGAGCTGGAGTGTACAGTTCATAATGTAAAGTAAAATCAGTTCTGCACTTTTGTCTGTAAACTGTCCATGGCTTTCCCCTTTTCCTTTTTTTCTATGTTCAGAGAAGTTCTTTTAATTTTCTAAGATAGGATTTGTAATCCTGAAAGACTTAAGGTGGTATATATGGTACAAATTATTATTACTATTATTATTATTATTATTTTATTAATGTATGGTTGCCTTTCACCTGCCTCCAGTCACGGACCAGACTGGAGACCTAGTTTGCAACCTGGTTATGTGCCCTGGCTGGGGAATCGAACCTGCAACCTTTGGGTTCACAGGCTGGTGCCTTATCAATTGTGCTACCAGCCAGGGCCCAAATTATTATTTTTTATTTATTTCCTTCTAAAAACCTAACCTTATGTTAGGTTGCAAAGTATGTTCTTTAAAACAAAAACATTAGGGATGAATTCTTAGGGATTTTAGCAATTTTTTCATCTCCTTATTTTATTACACATAACATTGCAAGATACGGAGAAATTGCATTTTTCTCCACAAAGAGGAGGCAGGGTAGAGAAAGTTATGATGAAATGAAAACTAATGAGAAAAATATATGTAAACTGAATTTAAATGTGAAACATTACCTTTTTACCAACCAAGCACTTGATATGAATATATATTTGAGATATTATGACTATATAAACAAAATTCAAGGAATTTGACTTTCTGTTACCAAATTTAATTGAATATATTTATAAATTTCATCTGTATTATGTTATTGTGATAAGTAAAAAAGTAGTGGGGCAAACAATTTTTTTCATAATTCTACTTTATAATTTTTTAATGTTGAGTAATAAATATTTTTGCAAATAAAATATGTATGCTGCCTTGATTGGTAGCAAGTCGATAAGGTGCTGGCCTGCAAACCCAAAGGTTGCTGGTTTGATTTCCAGCCAGGGCACATAACCAGGTTACAGGCCAGGTCTCCAGCCAAGTCCATGGCTGGAGGCAGGTGAAAGGCAACTGTGCACTGATGTTTCTCTCCTTCTCTCCCTCTCTCCCTTCCTCTCTCTCCGAAAATAATGAATAAAATCTTTTAAAAAAATTAAAATAAAGTCTTGTACACTTAAAAAAAAGATATGTATGCTAAATTCAAACTAAAGCAGGTTGAAAATGTAGATGGATATACTTTTTATTTCTATTCCACAATACCTTGTACATATAGTCTGCCATAAGGTTCAAACCTATTCTGATCATCTCATCATATAAATCTTGTTGTGTACCAGTTTTTACAAGGGAGAGGATGTTTCTTTAGGAAGAGCATTAAAAATTTTTTCGTGATGGCAATAACCTTGTTCTACGTGTATAGCTTGATGATGAACGTATGGAGCAAATGTCAAATATGACTTTGATGAAGGAAACCATAACCACGGTGGAAAAAGAAATGAAATCACTAGCAAGAAAGGCAATGGATACGGAAAGTGAACTTGGCAGACAAAAAGCAGAGAATAATTCTTTGAGGTAAACTAAATTACTTTCAGCAACTAATAGTTTATTATAAATGACTCAGCTTTTTGTAGTGTATTTTGTAACGATTATTTGTTGAGTTTAATTTGGGGGAGGATAATTATGAAGCAGTTGTAGAAACCTTAGTACATATCAATTGATTTTCTCAAGATCAATCATGGATTGGTAATGCCACATTTAACCAGAACTCAAACTTCTAGTAATCTCAATCTTACATTTGGAGAAAGCCTCAGTGTTTAACTAAAATAGCTTTTACAAAGCCATCTTGGGTACAGAGCATGTTTGACTTCGGTATTTGATTGTTAATTTACCATTATAACTTAAATTATGTTCTGGGATCTGAACAGTGTAAGAACACACAAAATGCAGGTTTTATAGTAGCTTAGAAAAAGGGTAGTTTGGAATATAAGAAAAAACTATAGCAGAGAAATAGGAATATGTAACAGAGCTTATTAGGTGTTGTGCTTAGCCCTTCCTACATACTGCTATGATAGCAGCAGAAATTCCAGTAAAGTGGCCTATCGGCAATAAGTATACAGGAATAAGTTTTTGAAGATCTCCATGCTAGTGGTGGGTTTTATTTTCTTTTTAGTATCTATTAATATGGAAAATAGAGGTTCTATAGATTCAATGAGATTGAATTTCAGCACATCTATAAACATTTGAAAAACATAGTTTAAGTTTATTTGAGTGTAAAATTTGGTTCATATATGAGTTCCCAAAGTCTTCTCTTTGATCTTTCAAGGGTCAGTTGAATGTACGTACATTGGAATCATTGTCAGGATAGATAATCACTTAAATTCTTCCCTTCATTTAGGTTTTAATTTCCTGCTTAAAAGGATATTGCAGTCTCTGGTAAAATAAAAATAAACATAAAAACAACATCAACAAAGAAAATCTTGGAAAAATGTGAAGAAAAATTTTAATTACCCATAGTTTCATAACCCAGGGAAAACTATTATTAATATAGATCTCTTTTTAACCAGAAATGTTCATACCTGTGTGTATATAAGCTTTCTATGTATATAATTAACATCATCCTATGATATATTTAAGCAATTTTACTTAATTGTATAGCATATTATTTCCCCTGTAATTAGAAGTTCTTTGAGAACATTTTACTAGTTTATTAAAATATTCTAACAAATTGATGTATAATTGGAGATTTTTTATTATACACTTCTTTTAATAGTACTATTGAAGTACAATTGACAAACATGCAGTAACTGCACATTTTTAAACTGTTCAGTTTGGTCAGTTTAAAAAATATATATATATATATTTATTTATTTAATTTTATTGTTGTTGTATTACATTCATCCCCTTTTTGCTCCCCTCTGTCTCCCTCCCCACCCACCCATTCCCCACAAAGTCAATCCCACCTGTTGTCCATGTCCATGGTTCCTTTATACTAGGTTCTTGTCTAAGCAGTTTGGTCAGTTTTGACATATGTATGTACCTATAAAACCATCACCACAGTCATGATGGTGGCCCTAACCATCACTTCCAAAAGTTTCTTCATACCCTTCTGTAACCCCTTCCCTACCTAAGGAAATGCTTTCTGTCATAGAAATTTGTATTTTAAAAACATAAAAATGAAATAATACAGTATATATTCTTTTATCAAGCTACTTTCACTTACTATAATTATTTTGATATTCATGTCACATATAATCAAGAGTATTTGTTTATCACTGTGCAATATTCGTTGTATGGTTATACTGTATAGATATTTTGGTTGTTTGCAGTTTTGGTGTTATTAATACTTTCATATGAGTCTTTGTATAAATATATGCTTTTATTTCTCTTGAATAAATACCTTAGATAGAGTGACTGAGTCATATGATGTGTGTATGAGGGGGAATCCCCCCAAAATGGGATTTATTCATAAAAATTATGTATTTATTCTTATATGGTTAAACTGTAGTCACCTTCCAAGTATTTTCCATTTAATGCAATACATCTATCAAGATTGTTGTCCACTGTTCAAAACTATTTTTGAACTCATTGATTTTGATGTCTTAGTGCTTCAGCTGTTTTGTCTTTCACCTCTTCCATATCAGCAAAATGTTTCTCTTTGAGGACTTTTTTCACCAGGAGAAACAAACAAAAATGTAGCTCGGGGCATGATTGGGTGAATAGAAAGGATGAGGCATGGGGGTCTGTCACTTTTGGTCAAAAACTGCTGAACACTCAGTGCCTTGAGGGCAGGGACACTGTAAAAATCACCCATCATGAAATGGGCAAGCCTTTTGAAAGAGTCTTCAAAAGAAATTCACTGAAGTCAAAAGCAGTTTTTCACAATAATGCCAGCTTGTACACTGAAACAGATGGATTCTTAGAACACTCACCTAGCAGGAGAAGCTTTACTACAAGAGGCCCACCCTCCAGATGAGAATTGCTTTTTTTGGGTCCCCCCTCATATATTTAACTTTTGAAGAAACCATTAAACTACTTCCCAAAGTGGTCATACTATTTTATTTTACATTTGTACCACCTTTATGTGAATGTTCCAGTTGTTCATATCCTCACCAATACTTGATGTGTGGCACGTTAATTTTAGCTCTTCTAATAGGTATGTGTTATGGTTTTAGTTTGCCTTCCTAATGAATAATAATTTCAAGCATCTGTGTGCTTATGTGCCATACATATATCTTTCTCAGTGTCTGTTCAAATCTTTTACACACTTATTGAGTTGTTTGTATTATTACTAAGTTGTAAAATATTTTTGCATTTTAGATGTAAATTCTTTGTCAAGTAAGTATTCTTTCAAATATTTTCTCCCAGCTGTGGCTTCCCTTTATATGGCCTTAACAGTGTCTTTTAAAGAGCACATGTTCTTGATTTTGATTAAAATTTACTGACTTTTAAAAACTTATACCCATCTTTTTGTGTTCTTTTAAAGAAATCATCAAACTTAAAGTAACTGAGATTTTTCTCCCATGTTTCTTCTAGCAGTTTTTATAATTTTAGTTCTTATTTTTAAATCTATGATTCATTTCAGTTTAGTTTTTATAAACATACAGTATTCAATCTAGATCAAAGTTTACTTTTTCATATGGTTGTCCAATTGTTCCATCACCATTTGTTGAAAAATAATTCTTTCTTTTAAATCTCAAATTAGGAAGTAATATTTCTCACCTTTGTTTTTCCCCAAAGTTTTTTTTTTTTTCCATTGATTTAATATTGTATTATAGTTGTTTAATTTTTCCCCCAATTTTTCTCCCCTGTACCTCATTCCCCTCTCCCATAGTCAATCCCCACCTCCTTGTCCATGTCTATGTCCATGGATCTTTCACAGTAGCTCCTCATCTAAACAGTACCCCTTCTCTCCCCCACTCTCTTCCTCCCCCTCCCCACTCTCTCTATTCACCACCATTCTGCACCCTTTTTTCTTTTTTCTTTTTTCATGTCTCTGGTTCCTTTCTGTTCATCTGTTTATTTTGTTCATTAGTCTTCTGTATTAGATGAGATCATGTGGTATTTGTCTTTTGCCGTCTGGTTTATGTCACTAAGTGTAATACTCTCCAGTTCCAACTATGCTATCACAAAAAGTTCTTTGTTTCTTTCTGCTTTGTAGTATTCCATTGTGTAAATATACCACAGTTTCTTGTCCAATCATCCACTGATGGGCACTTAGGCTGTTTCCAGCACTAGGCTATTGTGAATAGCGCTGCTATGATACCATAGCATATGAACATATGCTAATGAACATAGGGGTGCATAGGTGCTCCTGTATTAGTGTTTCAGGGTTCTTTGGATGTAGACTGAGCAGTGGAATCACTGGGTCAAAAGACAGTTCCGTATTTAGTTTTTTGAGGAAATTCCGTACTGTTTTTCATAGTGGTTGCACCACTCCTCATTCCCACAAACAATGTACCAGGGTTCCCTTTTCTCCACATCTTTGTCAGCACTTGTTGTTTGTTGATTTGTTAATGATTGCCATTCTGACAGGTATGAGGTGGTATCTCATGGTGTTGTTTTTTGTTTTTTTTTTAAAGATTTTATTCTTTCCAGAGAGAGGAAGGGAGAGAGAGAAACATCAATGTATGGTTGGTCCATACATTGGACCTGGCTGGAGGCCTGGCTTGCAAGCTAGTTATGTGCTCTGGCTGGGGAATTGAACCAGTGACCTTCGGGTTTGCAGGCCAGCACCTTATCAACTGTGCTACCAGCCAGGGCTCATTGTGGTTTTAACTTGCATCTCTCTGGTAGCTAGTGATGTTGACCATTCTTTCATATGCCTATGGGCCCTTTATACTTACTTTTTGGAGAAGTGTCTATTTACATCCTTTGCCCATTTTTTAATTGGGTTGTCTGTCTTCTTGGTATTGAGTTGTGTAAGTTCTTTGTATATTTTGGAGATCAACTCCTTGTCTGAGGTATTGTTAGCAAATATGTTTTCCCATGTGAATGTTTCCTTTTTTAGTTTGCTGATGTTTTCTTTAGCTGAGCAGGAACTTTTCAGTTTGATGTTGTCCCATTTGTTTATTTGTTCCTTTATTTCTTTGGCCCTTGGAGAAGTATCAGTGAGAATATCGCTGCATGGGATATATGAAATTTTTCTTCCTATTTTCCTCTAGGACTTTTGTGGTGGCATGACTTATGTTTAAGTCTTTAAACCATCTTAAGTTTATTGTGCTGTATGTTGTAAGTTGGTGGTCCAGTTTCATTTTTTTTGCATGTTCCTTTCCAGTTCTTTCAACACCACTTTTGGAAGAGGCTATTGTCATTCCATTTTGCTTCTTCCCCCTTTGTCAAAAATTAACCATAGAGATGTGGGTTTATTTCTGGGTTCTCTATTCTGTTCCCTTGATCTATAGGTCTATTCTTACACTAGTACCAGACTATTTTGATTACAATGGCTTTATAATATAGCTTGATACCCACTATTGTGATTCCTTCTACTTTTTTCTTCTTTCTCAAGATTGCTGAGGCTCTTCAGGGGTGTTTCTTGCTCCATATAAAAATTTTTAAGTATTTGTTCTAAATCTGTGAAATACGTATTTGGTATTTTAATAGAGACTGCTTTGAATCTATAAATTGCTTTGGGTAGTATGGCCATTTTAATGAAGTTAATTCTTCCCATCCATGAACATGGTATACGTTTCCATTTATTTGTATCTTCCTTGATTTCTTCCTTTAATGATCCATAGTTTTCCAAGAACAGGTCTTTTACCTCCTTGATTAAGTTTATTCCTAGGTACTTTATTTTGCTTGTTGTTTATAGTAAGTGGGATTTGTTTTTGTGACAGACCAGCCATCCCTGGTTTACACACTGGGTTTGGATGGCAGAGGATACAAGAAAGAGAGAAGAGACAAAGTTGGGGTTGGGAGGCTCACCCAAGCCGCGACTCCCATTTATTAATCACACTAAGCTTATATGCAAGTATTACTGGCAACTGCTCAACTGAAACCAGGAAGCTAAGCTAGCCGCAGAGAACAAGGCATGATACACTCTATACTTTCCATGCTTCATGAGCTATGGGGTAAACACACTGGGCTGACTCCCTATACACGGTGTACATTCTGGGTCCACCTGTCACTAGGGCCAGCCTTGCCAAAAGCCCTTTTCTGCTAGCTGGGCCTTGCCAGACAGACTAGTAACCCCTAACATATTTTCTAGTTTCTGTCTCCGATGTTTCACTGTTGGTGTACAAAACTGCCTTAGCTTTCTGGATATTGACTTTGTATCCATCTATTTTTCCAAATTAATTTCTTAGGTTGAGTCATTTTTTGGTGGACTCCATGTACACTATCATGTCATCTGCAAATAATGACAGTTTTACTTCCTCCTTTCCAATTTGGATGCCTTGATTCCTTTTTCTTGTCTGACCGCTGTGGCTAGAACTTCCAAAACTATGTTGAGTAGAAACAGATAGAGTGTTCTTATTCCTGATGTTAAGGGGAAGGCTTCTAGCTTTTTCCCATTGAGTATGATGTTGGCTGCAGGTTTCTCATTTATGGTCTTTAATATGTTGAGGTATATTTCCTCTGTTCCCATCTTGCTGAGCATTTTTATCATAAATGGGCACTGTACTTTATCAAATTTTTTTTAGCATCTATTGATATGATCATACGGTTTTTGTGTTTCATTTTGTTTATGCTGTGTATTACGTTTATTGATTTGCATATATTCTACCATCCTTGCATCCTTGGGATGAATCCCACTTGATCATGGTATATGATCTTTTTAATGTGTTACTGGATCCAGTTTGTCAATATTTTGTTGAGGATTTTAGCATGTATGTATATCAGTGATGTTGGCCTCTAGTTTTCTTTGTTGTGTCTTGACTTGGTTTGGGCATTAAAATGATACTGACTTAATAGAAAGAATTTGGGAGTCTTCCCTCTTCTGGGATTTTTTGGAATAAGTTGAGAAGGATAGAAGTTAGTTCTTCCATAAATGTACTTCCATTCACTTTCAGCCTGCGTAGATCTTTTGTTCTGAGATGGATGTCTTGTAGATATCCTTGTATGTGGGTCCTGTTTTCTTATCCGTTCAGTTACCCTATGTCTTTTAATTGGGGCATTTACTTCATTTTCATTTAAGTTCATTATTGTAGGTCTTTATTTATTGTCAATTTTTCCCTTTGTACCTGTGTTCTTCTCTGTCTCCCTTTCTTCACCTTCTTTTTTTTTTTTTTTAATTTTTAAAAAAGATTTCCTTTACTATTTTTAGAGAGAGGAGGAGGGAGGGAGGCAGAGAGGGAGAGAAACATCAATGTATGGTTGCCTTTCATCTGCCTCCAGCTATGGACCTGGCTTGCAACCTGGTAATGTGCTCTGGCTGGGAATCAAACCAGTGACCTTTGGGTTGGCAGGCCAGCCCCTATTCAATGAGCCACCAGTGAGGGCTCTTCACTTTCTTAAAGCAGACCCTTTGGCATCTTTTGCAGTGCTGATTTGGTGGAGATGTATTCTTTTAGCTTTCTTTTGTCATGGAAACTCCTTACTTCACCTTCTATTTTGTTCTTATTTTTTCCTCCTTTTTAAAAAAATTTATTGTTGTTGTATTACACCCATCCCCTTTATGCTCCCCTCTGTCCCCCTCCCCACCCACCCAGTCCCCCCAAAGTCATTCCCACATGCTGTCCATGTTCATGTTCCTTTATACTAGGTTCTTCTCTAAACAAGAACCTTCCTTGCCTCTGCCACCCTGCTCCCCGCAAACCCCTTCCCCTGACCACTGAAGGCCTATTCACTGTATTCATATATTTGGTTCTGTTTTGCTTCTTATTAGTTTTGTTCATTATTGTCCTGTAATGGGTGAGATCATATGGTATTTGTCCTTCACTGACTGGCTTATTTCACTAAGCATAATACTCTCCAGTTCCATCCATGTTGTTGCAAAGGGTACGAGTTCCTTCTTTCTTTCTGCTGTATAGTATTCCAATGTGTAAATGTACCAAAGTTTTTTGATCCAATCGTCTACTGATGGGCTGTTTGCAGCACTTGGCTATTGTAAATAGTGATGCTATGCACATAGGTGTACATAGGTTCTTATGAATTGGTGTTTCAGGATTCTTTGGGTATAGTCCAAGTAGTGGAGTTGCTGGATCAAAAGGCAGTTCCATTTTTAGTTTTTTAAGGAAACCCCATACTGTTTTCCACAGTGGCTGCACCAGCCTACATTCCCTCCAACAGTGCACCAGGGTTCCCTTTGCCCCACATCCTCACCAACACTTGTTTGTTGATTTGTTGATGATTGCCATTCTCACAGGTGTGAGGTGGTATCTTATTGTGGTTTCAATTTGCATCTCTCTGATGACTAATGATGTTGAGCATTCTTTCATATACCTCTGGGCCCTTAATATATCTTCCTCAGTGAGTTGTCTGTTCAGGTCCTTTGCCCATTTTTTAATTGGGCTGTCTGTCTCCCTGATGTTGAGTCACATTAGTTCTTTGTATATTTTGGAGATCAGACCCTTGTCTGAGGTATCATTGGCAATTATGTTTTCCCATACAGTTGGTTCCCTTTGAATTTTGCTGATATTTTCTTTAGCTGAACAGAAATTTTCAATTTGATATAGTCCCATTTGTTGATGTGTTTTCTTTGATTTCCTTTGCCCTTGGTGAAGTAT
>PVIW01014469.1:0-23309 GCA_004026585.1 Noctilio leporinus
GAGGTGGGTCTCTTGAAGACAGCATATATGTGGGTCATGTTGTCTTATCCATTTGGCTACCCTATATCTTTTGATTGGTGCATTTAATCCATTTACATTTAAGGTGATTATTGATTGATACTTATTCATTGCCATTTTCTCCATTTGTGTCTGTATTCCTCTTTGGCTTTCTCTGTTTCTTCATTTTATTTGTTTACTTATTTTTATAGCAGACACTTTAGCATATCTTGCAATGCTGATTTAGTAGAGATGTATCCTTTTAGTCTTTTTTTGTCTGGGAAGCTCCTTATTTCTCCTTCTATCTTGAATGAGAGTGTTGCTAGTTAGAGTATTCTTGGTTGCAGGCCTTTGTCTACCATTACTTGAAATACTTTTTGCCATTCCCTTCTGGCTTGAATTGTTTCTGTTGAATAATCATTTGATAGCCTTATTGGAGCCCCTTTGTATGTTATTTGTCTTTTCTCTCTTGATGCTTTTAGGATTCTCTCTTTGTCTTTGAAATTCGCCATTTTAATAATAATGTGCCTTGGTGTTGGTTTGTTTGGGTTGATCTTCATTGGGACCCGCTTTGCTTCCTGAACTGGATTAATGTTTTCACTTCTCATGTTAGGGAAATTTTCTATCATGACTTTTTTGAACAGGTTTTCCATTCCTTGTTTCTCTTCTCCTTCTGGTATCCCAATGATATGGATGTTGTTACATTTCATGTTGTCCTGCAGCTCTCTTAACCCCTCTTCAGTCTTGTTCAGCCTTTTTTGATTCTCTTGTACTGTCTTGGAGTATTTGTCTACATTATCCTCTAACTTGCTGATCCGGTCCTCTGCTTCCTCTAGCCTACTGTTGATTCCTTCTACTGTATTCTTCAATTCAGGAATTGTATTCTTCATTTCCTCCTGGCACTTATTGATAGTTTCCATGTCCTTTTTCATGCTGTTGTAGTTCTCAGTAAATTCCTTGTAACTTCCCTGGAGTTCTTTGTAATATTCCTGGAGTTCTTGGTAATGTCCCTGGAGTTCTTTGTAGTTATCCTGGAGTTGTTTCCAGTTTTCTTTGATGTGGCTGAGCTCAATGAGCTTCTCTATCATCATTCTTTTGAATTCCTTATCTGATATTCCAGGTGCCTCTGTTACATTTTGTGTTCTTTCTGGGGATTCTTCCTTTCCTTTTGGTGATGGACTGATTCTTTTTTTCCCCATTTTGGGTGACTGTTCTTGCTTGCTCTTTATTTATTTATTTAGTTTTTGTTCTTTCCTTTGGTTAACCTGCTTTGCTTTCTTGCCTTAGTTGAGCACCCTTCTGTGATAGGAGATTTGTGGTATTCAGTGTTGCCGTCTCCCAGATGTTCTCCACTTGCTGTTCTTGGTGTGTCCTTTATTTCGGCTGCCTGGTTGTATTCTGGGCCTGCGGGCTTTTAGCAGAAACAAAAACAAAAACAAAAAACAAAAACAGAAACAAACAAACCAAACCAAAGGAAACCAAAAAAAAAAAAAAAATTGCAAAAGGAAAAAAAAAATGATAATAATAATAATAAGAAAGGGTTTAGATGGCTGTTCACCCTTAATAATCCCTGACTGGTCCAGATGGTGCCTGGACCTGAGGGCTTTTAATAGAGGAAAAATAAAGAAAGAAAAAAAGGGAGAAAGTCACAAGAGAAAGAGAAATCAATATTAATAAAGAAAAGGTTTAGGTGTCTGTTCACCCTTTATGGTCTCTGTTTGGTCCAGGTTGAGCCAGGACCAGTGGGTTTTATCAGTGAGAAAAGAAAGGAGAAAGAAAGGAAGAAAGAAAGAAAGAAAGAAAGAAAGAAAGAAAGAAAGAAAGAGAAAAAAGTTACAAAACAAAGAGAAATCGATATTAATAAAGAAAGATTTTAGGTGTCTCTACCCCCTTTATGGTTTCTGATAGGTTCAGGTCGAGCCAGCACCTGTGGGCTTTACCAGGAAGAAAAAGAAAAGAAAAAATTAAAAAAAAAAAAAAAAGAGGAAGAAAAAAAAAGGAAGGGTTTTGGTGGCTGGGGAAGGGGGGACTAGATAGATAGATAGATAGATAGATTGATAGATAGAGGACTGCGAATGGGTTATAGCCACAGAGTGAGTAGACTTTAATTCGAGAGTAGGGAGAGGGTCTTGGGTATTTAGGTGGATTGAGGTATAGGGGGGATTAAGAATATGTGAGAAATAACGTTTGCAAAGGATATGTTGGGGATTAATAGTTCATATTGCTCTTGGTATAACTCAGGTGCTTGAGATTAGCAGCAATCCCTTTCCTGAGGCTGCCTCTTTTTCTTGGTCAGGACTTTACAGTCTATAGTCTATATTCTAGCTGGTCTTGGTGTGTGGCAGGGCCTCTGATTGTCACAGTCAGGGCTGATTCTGAGTGTCTGCCCCCAGGTAGGCTGGGCCTTCTGCAGCCTCGCTGGGTGTTAAGGCTGCCGGTATTCTGGAGCCCACAGGGAGCCCCCTCCCACTCCTGGTGGATGTTCCTGCCCAGGAAGAACACCCAGGACCCCTGCAGGGCATCCGGCAACTTTGCTGGTCCCTGTGAGTACTGGCCCTGCCCCCCAGTTCCGGGTGGAGGCCGCCCCTGTCTGTCAACACTGTCCCTCCTCCCCTGTCTGTCTACACTGTCAGGGGTCTACCTACACTGTCCCGCCCTTCCGGGGCGGGCACCACTCCTCCAAGCCAACCAGCTCTCTGTGGAGTCCTCTATGTGGCCTCTGTGATGAGCCCCTCCCAGGCGTGGGCAGTGAGGCCTTTGTCTCCGGCAATGGTGGGTCAGCTGCCCCCACTACTAGTTCCGACTCGCCGTTTGGAGTATCTGCGGATGCGGGGGGCCTGTGTGGTTGCGCAGGGCTGGGCCTCTACCCTCACAGGGGCTTCTAGCTGCTGTTTCCCCGGTGGCACAGCAGCACAGTTTTTGGCCGTCTAGCCGCCCTGGCTGGTGCACTTCCCTGCTTCCCCCGTCTGGCTTCCCACAGGACTCTTCTTTTCAGCCTCTAGCCCCGCTAGAAGCCTCCTCTCCCTGTTGCCTGAGTGAACTCCCCTGTAAGAATTCAATTCCACGTTCCCTGCGGTGTTTGCCCTCGCTGCTGGCACTTCACTGTTGAGACTTCCAGTCACCAGGGAGCCTGGAGCTGGCCTCAGTCAAACGCGCCCCTCTGGGCAGAGCTGCCACTGCCCAGAGCCGACCTTGGCCCGCCGGCCGGTCGGTTGGGAACGCCTCACCCACTGTCCTGCTGTACTCCTCTGCCTCTGGGCTGTCCTCCCCTGTGTCCAGATGCTGCCCGCTCCAATTCCTAGGGTCCTGAAGAAGTCTCATGCTCCCTATCTTGTCCTCTAGCTGCTCTGGTACTTGAGAACACCATTAGCACTGCTCTCTACTGTCGCCATCTTCCTGATCCATTACCGATATTCTTATATTTATTAAGTCCATCAAACCAGGGTTTTGGGTTCAGCCATTGGAGGTTGTCATTCAAAGTTTGCATAACGTTGTGCTGTCAGTTTTTTAATGTCCTCAAGTTTTTGATGCAACTCCAACTGCAGCTGCTAAACCTCTCCTTTCAAGTTGGTGGAAAACATCCCCTGCAAGCGGTGGCTTATTTCTTCCTAGGAATGTTGGCTGGCATCCACTTTAGGGGAGTAACATACAGCTTGGAGAAGGCTGGATTACAGGTAAGGCATTGATGGGTGGCAAGAACATCTTACTATTCTGCCAGCCATATTACTGCAGAGTCTACGGCTGAGAATCAGGTGAGGATCTCCTGATCAATTTGTGTCTGCTGGAGCATTCCATGAGTGGTGTTAGTAAGAAGAACATCAACAGCATGAGCAGCTTGAACCAATTCTACCAGAGCAACCCTAGTCATAGTCTCAGTGGCTGCAATGACAATGGTAGAGACAATACATGCAATAAGCATTCCAAGAAACCTTCTCACTCTAACTCTTGAGAATTCCTTGTTAAGTGCCACCAACCCTCTTGGCTCTTGCCATTGATGAGTGACATTGACAGGTAACCAGATAGATCTATGTTTGTCTGTAGAGAACAAACGTGGAGAGACTGGTAGAGCCAGGAAGATATAAAGGTGTGAGGTACACACCATAATTTAGGTATTATTAATTTTGTCAATAAAATAATATCCCTTTCTATTTTTTGCATCCTTGATGTATCAAAGCTGGGCAAGGGTTCTCTCAATAAGTAATCCCAATTTTCCAGGTATTAACATGCCAAAGACTGGAATGATTAACATGTTTGTCTTTTAGTATGGGGGAACCAGTCCCTCCACTGTACCAACCCAGATTACTATATATGGTGTCCAGCCATGCAAGGACTTTAGTGTACCTTATGGTGCCCTCAACCTTCCATTTTGCACCCCAATTTTTCACAACTAATGGGATGGCATAAATATTGATTAAGGAAGGATGCTCATCTTGGCACCAGGTGCTTAGATTCTTCTTCTTTTTTTAAATACTTTCTAAAAGATTTTATTTACTATTTTTAGAGAGAGGAGTAGGGAGAGATGCAGAGAGGAAGAGAGACATCAATGTATGGTTGCCTTTCACCTGCCTCCAGCTACAGACCTGGCTTACAACCCGGTTATGTGCCCTGGCTGGGGAATCAAATCCGCAACCTTTGTGTTCACAGGCTGATGCCTTATTCACTGTGCCACTGGCCAGGGCTTTAGGTTCTAATTTACAAAGAGGCAGCTGGAGGATCCTCATTGTCCCTATTCATTTCTCTTGCAAAGCCTATAGCCCCAGTCAAGGAGATATTGGCTTCAGTTCGTTCACTATGTATGGTATAGGAATACCACTTAGAAATTATTGACAAACACATGTTGTCAGAAAGAGTGGAGAAGCAAACTGGTAAATGGTCAGAAACATAGGTAGTACCTTCAGGGTTGCTGGAATCCACAGAGGTCCTGTGGGGGATAAAACACGAACAAACCCTCTTCTCCATGTTATCAATTCAGCTGGCCCTTCCCATTTTCCCTAGAGGATGGGGACCATTCTTGTCTTTTATAGCAAAATGTCTTTCAGTGAGGGTTTGTAAGGAATCATCACAATTTTAAAAATTACAAGTATATGCAGCCATCATTAATATTTTTTTTGGCAAGGACTCCTGACTCCCCTTCCCTACCTTTTTTTCTTGCGTTTTTTGTTTGTTTGTTTGTTTGTTTTAAGGAAAGTCTTAAGAGTAAGGTGAGCTCACTTGACAATTGCTTGGCCAGTAGGATTACATGGTATTCCAGTTTTATGTTGAATTTTCCAATTTCATAAAAAAGATTGAACAGATCTAGCAATATATCCTAAACCATTATTAGTCTTAATTTGATTAGGGCACTCTAAAAAACTAAAATCCTCTAGCCAATGGACTTTGATATGCCATGCTGACTCACCAGTGAGGGAAGAGGCATGAATAGCACCCAAGTAAGTATCTATGGAAACATGGATATACTTTAGTTTTCCAAAAGGCAGATAGTGAGTTACATCTGTTTGCCAGATGGAACATGATTCAAGGCCATGAGGGTTAGTACCCTGGGATGGCAGGAACCTGCTGATGGCCTGGCAGTCAGGACATTGCCGCACTATTTGCTTTGCCTGAGATTTGCTGATAATGGAAATGCTTCCTTAGGGCATGACTTTTCTGATGAAAAAAAGTCATGAAAGTCAG
This sequence comes from Noctilio leporinus, assembly GCA_004026585.1. Classification (NCBI taxonomy): domain Eukaryota; kingdom Metazoa; phylum Chordata; class Mammalia; order Chiroptera; family Noctilionidae; genus Noctilio; species Noctilio leporinus. Next base: position 5,671 of record PVIW01014469.1, read on the forward strand.
CTGCTTGCTGGAAGCTATCAATAACACGGACTAAAGCATGAACCTTGGCATTGCCCTCAGCTATACATCTAGGCCAACTAGAGTGAGTATGAATATGAGTTACCAACAGGGGATGAGTCCTCTTGTCTATAAGACTTGGAAGGGTAACAAAGAGTGAAAGCAATTGAGGATTAATACCAGATTTTAGAAATGCCTGATCCTGATTGATGTTAAGAACAGTATAAATAGTATTACCTGAATCACAAACAAAATTGAGAGGTTCTAAAGGCCAATGCTGGACTGCTAAAATAGCTCCAGAAATTTCTTCTCACTGGGTTGAAGAATGTTCTTGTGAGATCACATTTTCCCATTTGACACCTTCCTGCTAAGTGATGGCTGCCTTACCAGTTTTTCCATATCTGTCAACAAACAATGTGAGCTACCTCAACAGCTCATTGGCTATACTTACTCTTCAACCTGATGTTAAGCATGGGGATATTTTGCAAGAGTTTGTATGGGGGAGGTGTATCTCAATCCTCCCAACATAATCTACTATTGCATATTGAAAATCAAAAGATTGAGAATATAAATTATGTATATTTGGGGAAAGGGGATGTGAATGACAGCTGAATCATATCCAAATAGTTGAACCAAGCACTCTTGCCCCTTAATAATAAGAGCACATAGGTAACTGACATAGGTGGTGGTAGATCACTTTGGTTTGATGAAATAAGAACGACTTCCCAAGGAAGGAAACAAGTGGCTGATCAAGCTGGTCAGCATATCTAAGATCAGAAAATAAGAGTCAGGCAAGCATAGAGGAATCAACTCTAGACAATTGGCACTGAAGGTGTTCACCCACCAGCTCACATTCTTTAAGGGCCAGAGGGGATAGAGTTTGGGAGAGTTAAGGTTGGAATCCCCTTTAAGAGAATCAAACAGATGACAAGCTGGTAGGGGGTAATTCCTAAACTGAGACAAACCCAAGTAATGCAGCTAAGCAGCTTTTGAAGGGAATTGAAAACTAAAGGCTGTGAAAGCCTCAGTTCTAGGGCTCGTGGCCTGATAATAAATGAAAACAAGACATAGCCTAAGTATTTCCATGCCTTGCAATGCTGGACCTTGTCAAGAGAAGTAACTCTTGACAAGTCCAGCTGTGGAAATATGTTGCAAACAAGTATAAGTCTGGGCCAAAGTATCTTCTATTGGGGAGGCAAATAGAATGTCATTCATATAATGATAAAGTAGAATATCATTAAATTACTGCCAAATAGGTTGTAGTACTTGGTGAACATAATGCTGACCAATATTGGGGCTATTAAGCATGCTCTGTGGGAGTATTTTTCACTGATAACACTGAAGAGGTTGAAAATTAAGAACAGGGACAGAAAAGACAAACTTGTCTTTATCCTTTTCTGCAAGGGAGATAGTAAAGAAGCAATCCTTCAGATAAATGATTATTAGAGGCCAATCTTTAGGGATACAAGCAGGATTAGAAACACCTGGTGGAAGTGCCCCCATTGGCTGCAAAATTTCATTAATCTTTCTAAGATCATGAATTAGTCTTCACTTCCCTGATTTCTTGGGGACCACAAAAACTGGGGTATTCCATAGACTGCTGGAAGTCTTAATTTGATTGACATTGGACTGTTCATGGACACATTTTTTAAGGTGGTTGAGCCTCTCCCCTTTCAGCAGCTGCTGATCAACCCAAAACAGCATGTTGGACAATCAGGTAAGATGTAGAGAAGAATCATGAACAGTGACCACTAGGGAAAAAGCAGTATGGAGATCTGCAATTTCCCACTGGGTTAAGAGGGCCCATCCCCAAATATTATGGGGCTGGAAGAACATAGGGATGTATCTGCTCCTCTTGCCCCTCTGGACCACAGCACCTGAGAGCCCAAAGGCTTCAGAGAGGCTGTGAAGCCTCTACAACTCCATGGATAGTAATATCAGCTTTGGTAAGAGGCTAATCATGTGGCCAATGCTGATGGGACATAATGGAAATATTAGCTCCAGTATCCAGCAATCCATGGAAGTCCTGCTTTCTAATGGAGACCTTCCAGATGGGTTTATTAAGCTCAGTGGAGGCTGTCCAAAACACCAACTAATCATTGGTGCTTCTGAAGCCTTCTTCCCCTCTCTTTATCTGTTGAACATTGGAAACAACATAAGGAAGTAGAAGTTGAGCAATTCTTGTCTGAGATTGTATAACTTGGTAGCTGGTAGTAGTAGACAGCATAACTTGAATTAACCCTTGATATTCTGAGTCTATAACCCCAGAATGGACTATGACACCCTGAAAAGCAAAGCTAGATCTTCCAATTACTAGACTAACCATCCCTTTGGGTAAGGTTCCCACACTCCCATGGGGGCCTTAACAATCATTCCATGTTCTTTTACAATGAACTCTCTGGTGGTGACCAGGTCCAGTTCTGCACTCCCCCTTGTGGTGGCATGGAGGTGGGTAACACCATGCTTGTCTGGTTCCACAGCAATTGCTGACTTGGCTCTAGGATAGTGGCACCCACATCAGAGCTCAAAATTTGGTCACTTGGGGAACAGTTAGGGCAGTGTTGGAGCCTTTGCAATTCAGGGCTCTTAAGTATGAATAAAATACTCATGATTACCCTGAGAATGTTAGTATAAAGGACAAGGGTTGTGTTCCTCTTACTGAGGAGTAAGAGGCTGATTCTGAGTCTACTACAGGGGGGAAGCCTCCAGGAGCATGCATCCCTGAGTGGGACAATGAATCAGACAGTTTGGATCAATATCTGTCCCCTCTGCCAGCCAAGTTGCTTGCCTGGCAGCCACCCACTGCTACCATTCTTTCTAAAGGCTCCCACATAATGCAGAAATGTTTGTTACAGGTCATACAAGTGGGGAATCATGAAGCTATGCAAGCATTTCCTATAGTTGTAAAGCATCAGAAGAGCAGTGAAAAACCCACTCACAAGCCCATGTCTTTTGATGTATATAAGGATCTTAAGAAAAGTATTAAAGAGCATGGGCTTCAATCTTCTTATGCCTCTGGGCTCCTCACCACTATTATAGAAATGTATTGTATGAGCCCCTGTGACTGGACCACTTTAGTGTGGATTGTTCTGACTCCCATTCAATTCTCAGTTTGGAAATCTGAATATCAAGATAAATGACACATGCAAGCTACGGGGAACAAAGTGAATGGACATTTGGTCAATCAATGTTAAACAGTACTGATTACAGAAACTAGAACTTTTTCAGGGGTAACAATTAAAGGAGCATTGAGGTTCCCCTTAGGTTGGGGTGTGGTAGACACAAAGACTTCAGGTGGCCATAAAACAGGGAGGGCAAGTTAATTTTGAGTTAAAGTTAGAAACTGCTATCGGTACAATAATGTGACCAAGCAAGGTAAAAGGAGAGGACATAAAGCATTTTCTCATAGCCCAATACCCACCAGGGTCCACTGGCTATAGCATCGAGGCATATACGCTCCCAGCTTTCCCAGTTTTCCAGTCAGGTCTTACAGACTTTGTTTCCTTCACCTGGTCTGCACAGGGCTCCAAGTCTTGATACTTTTGCATCAGAACCCTGACAAGGCATAATTCCAGGTTGATCCTGGGAGGAAATTGGTGTAGCTCCACTAAGTTATCTGCCACCTTTGATTCTCTAATGAAATCTATTCTTGTGACAAAATTGTTAGAGGCTCTCCAAGAGTACTCAGTAATCTTCCACTAGACCTGGATGAAGGTTGTCACCTAGTCTCTCTATATAGTCTTCCCATGTTTTAGTGGATTCCAGGTTCCGTACATAGTTACCGGAATGTTTCAAGTGATCAAATCTCCATGATCAGGAGCTTATTAAATTTCTGTTGTATCATGTTTTCTGATGTCCCACTAGCAGTGATCCATAACAAAGATCAGATTCATAGAGTGAAACCTACATAAGAGCCTGGATACTAGCCATGGTTCATGTGGGGCCTTTAAGGTGACATCCTATTACAGTGTTCTTCATAGTTCATGTTAGGATAGCAATAAATTGTAAGAAGGTAAGAATTATGTAGCTGTTTCTCTGAGTAATTATTTGCTCACATTTGAAATTAATTTCATTTCTAGTTATTAATGAATGTCATTGATTTATTGTATAAATAGTCTTTCATTTCACAGATATAGTTTAAATTTACCCTTTGCCTTATTTGAGGTAAATTCTATTATCTAAGACTATAGGAGAGGCTGGAACTATTCTCAATTGTTTCATGCCAAGCAGGTTTAAAAAGCTCAGTGAATATTAAAGTTCAAACTACTGTAATAGCAAATATATTATTATATATCAAAATTGATTCAAGTTTTTAGATTTAAAAGAGAATAGCTAGCAAATTTCACAGATTTTGTGATTAAAACATATAATACAAATACCTCTATCATGTTCACAAACATATCACTAAGAAAAGTTGATAAAGTCAAAAGAACAAAAATAGCCATGAAGGTTTTTATTTGTGCAGCTAGCTGCACTTGGAATCATGAGAATGAACCTAGGTTTTATAGATGTTCATTAAAACATCTACTCTATGCAGCAGAAATAAAGAAGGGACTCCTACCCTTTTACTACAGCATGGATGGAACTAGAGAATATTAGGCTAAGTGAAATAAGCCAGGCAGCAAAAGACAAATACCATGTGATCTCATCTAAAATAAACAAATGAGCAAAATAGAACCAGAGGCATGGAAACAAGGAACAGACTGACAGTAACTAGAAAGAAGGGGAAGGATCTAGTTAAGGAACTTGTATAAGTGACCCAAAGGCATGGGCAGTAGGGTGGGCATTGACTGTGGGAGGAGGTTTGGGCATGGCAGAAAAGAGCAATGGGGAAAAAATTGGGACAACTGTAATAGAATGACAGTAAAATGAAAAGATAAGTTAAATAAAAACACCTGCTCTACTTTTATTTTTTATTTGTTATTTTTAAAGATTTTATTTATTATTTTTAGAGAGAGGGGAAGGAAGAGAAGCAAAGAGGGAGAGAGACATCAATATATGGTTGCCTTTCACCAGCCTCCAATTACAGACCTGGCTGGAGACCTGGCCTGCAACCTCATTATATGCCCTGGCTGGGGAATTGAACCAGTAATCCCTGGGTTCACAGGCTGGTGCCCCATCTACTGTGCCATCAGCCAAGGCCTTGCTCTAGTTTTAAACTGAAATTAATGATTTGTTATATATAATGGTCCACAATGAGCCAGGTTTAAAATCAAGGTGCTGGTGCATTCTGGGAAAATGCACCAGCTGGGGGTTCTAGTGGAAAATCAATTTATTTCTTCCTCCATCTCCTAATGGCTGTCAACATTCGTTAGCTTGTGGCTACATTTCTCCAATCTCTGATTCAGCAGTCACATTGCCTTCTCTTCTATAGTCGAATCTTCTTCTGCCTCTCTCTTATAAAGACACATGATTGCATTTAAGACCCACCATAATCAAAGTCTGAACACTCCCTTTTTCTATCAAGTAACATATACATGATCTTGCAATTAGAAATACATATGCATATTTAGGAACTTTTAGTCATCCTACCTAACTCCACAATCAAGGTAAAACTGCCAAAATAAAAACATTTACAAATCACAGAAATGACCACAGATCTCCAATTATAACTTTAACCTCACAGTTAGGTTCCTCCCTTCTAGATAAGATTCACTGGGATACCCAATCATAGTTACCCCTACTTCCTGACATAATCCTGTCCAGAACATAACTCATTTTCTGAAACTCCCCAAAAACATCAACCAAAAGTCTACATCCTATGATAGACCTTTCCTGCTACTCTTTTTTCTGACATGCTTTGGTTCCATTAGTGTGGGTTATCCACTGCAGTGGGCAATGGATAAGCAAACTTGCTCAACTACTATTGTGCTACTGGCAGTTGTTGGATGGAGAGCTTTGACAAATGAAAAGCCACAAAATATCAGAATATACTTAAATCATAATAATTGAAAAAATTTGTGATTGAAAACCTGAATATATAATTACAATTGCCGCAATACAATAAGACAGAGAAAAATAACTAATGCAAACATTGGACTTCACAGCTACACAAAAACTGTTATGGTAAACATAATGTAAAGAGATATATGACTTCCTTAGCAATAAAGAAAATATAAATTGAGACCAGAAAAAGTTACAGATATCCTCCTATTTGACTGGGAGAATTAACTGTGACAGCATCAAACTTTGAAAATTCTTCTATAAATTAAAGGCAACTGATGTTGCTGGTGAGAATGAGATTGGTTATGTTACATAACAATAGAACTAGATTGAAATTATCTTGTAAAGCTGACCAGCAATGTTCCCCCTAGCTTTAAAAAAAAGATAGAAAAAGAAGATTTCAACTGCCCATTTGAGTAGAACAATCATTTTTTAATTGCAATCCTTTCATTCCATAGAGTATTACTGTAGTAAAATCAATAAAAATTAACTACAAAATATATGGGTACAAGTAAAGAGAAAACAATAATCAGAAGACTGGACAGAGTGTAATACCAGTTTTATGAAGCTCAAAGCAGCAAAATAAACAATAAAATATTTTAAAATTTCTTTTATGTGTGGTAAAAATATACAAAAGCTGCAGAAAACTGGTGTATACCATTTTTATAAACTCTAAATAGTAAAAATAGCATGTATTAAATTATTCTATGTGGTAAAAGTATAATAATTATATATTACATACATATTACATTCCCATATTATATATATATACACACATATATGTGTGTGTATGTGTATATGTATTTTAGATATTGCCATATTTTGTTCTGACACAGTGCTATTTCAAAATTAACACATTGTTGACCAGCAATTTTATACAAAATCTAATGCAAATCAAATACAAGTTAACTCTAGTAGCAAAGTACATCCCTCTCTCTGTTCATTAACTTATTGTTGACCAGCAATTTTATAGCAAAATCTAATATAAGTGCAAACATGAGTTAACTCAATGGTCAACAACATTTGGGCTTGAAAACATGAGTTTATTCATGACTGATCAACAATGTGTTAAGAAATAATAATTTAAAAAAAAAGAGATGAAGTGGACCAAATGTTTAGAACAGTACATAACAGAAAACTGAACTATGATCCTAACAGTTTCTGGATAATTAACAGAAATCAAGAACCAAAATACAGAAATCTAGTCTGAACTTCTGTGCATCTACCTGGCAAGCAACTATATGCTACAATGTCCTTCCAGTGACTATTGTTTCTTAGAAAATTATCTGATGTTTTTGAGAAATACTGTTCCTTTCTCTCCTATAACTGATTGTGACTAAAACATGGGAATAAAATGAAGATAGAAAATTAAATATATGTCAGATATAAAAATAAATAACACCAAGTGTACTTATTATAGATTTCCATTTATGGACACTCATTTTTCTGTCTATACATTATTCCAGAGTAATTTTATTCATTCCATATGGGCAGTTATATCTGCATATTGATGAATCTCAAATCTTTACCATAACTGTCCTCCAAACTTCAGACCCATGTAACTAAGCAGCTACTATATTTTTTACTAAGTCACCTTATAGGTACCTTGGTTTCAAATCTACCAAATTAATCATATTTCTTCATACATATTGTCAGTTCTTGATGATTATATTAGCATCTGAACAGGTCATTTGCGATATTGCTGAAACTGTTAACTAGGTCACAACCATTGACACCTCTTTAGCCTCACTTTCCCATGTTCGCCCTGATCTTTCCATTCTGAATATTGTAATGTACTATCATGTTAGCTCTTCAGGACTGAATGATATAAATTCTAAAAGAGCTGCCAGTTGGCAGTCATCAGCTGTAATAGATAAGTCTCTTCAGAGATTGCTCCCAGCCAAGATATGCCCTACTCACCCCTGCCTGGAAATATCCTTCATCTAGGGACTACTCAGTACAGAGATATGAAGGCCAGGAACTTCCATTCCAGTCCAGGGCAACTCTGAATGAAATGAACATCTCAGTTACAGTTAGGTCATTTAAAAATATTTTATTTATTATTTTTCAGAGACAGGGGAAGGGAGAGAGGCAGAGAAGGAGAGGGACATCAATGTATGGTTGCCTTTCACCTGCCTCCAGCTATGGGCCTGGCTTGCAACCTGGTAATGTGCCCTGACCGGGAATTGAACCAGTGACCTTTGGGTTGGCAAGCCAGTGCCTTATCCACTATGCCACCAGCCAGGGCTTAGATAATTTCTTGATGCTTCATTACAACATAACTTACCCTCTGCTTAAACTTTACCCTGTCCGTGTCTTTCTTTTATGTAAAATATGGATATTAATATATTTTATGATCATTGGTATTTTTTATTGACAATGTACGGTAATTTAGTGCTTCCTAATGATGTATATGGTCAATGGAAGCTAAAACTTATAGAACCTATTGGAACACTCTCAGATGCTTAAAATTAAAGGCTAACATTTATATTCACTGGTTCCAATAAAATTTATTTAAAATATCCCAATTAATAAGTACTTAATTTAGAGAACAAAAATTGCACACTTTTTATTGAAACCTGTAAAGGTTTGTTGCCATATTATTCAGCAGAACTATTCAAACCAGTTCATGTTTATTTCTTCTTGTTTTTGTTCTCCTCCTCTTTCTCTTATTCCTCCTCCTACTTTCTTATTTTGTTTTTACATTTCTATAATAGTTGAAGGCTTTTATATGTTGCCTTACTTCATTTGGACTACCGTAACAAAATACTATAAACTGGGTGGCTTGCAAAAAACAAAATTTATTCCTTATAGTTATGGGTTCTGGAGTTCAAGATCAGAGCCCCTGCAGATGCAGTGTCTGGTAAGGGCTTATTTTCAGATTCATGATGGTGGCTTCATGCTGTCTTCACATGGTAGAAGAAGGCTAGAGATTCCTCTGTATTCTTATTTATAAGGGAACCAATCCAATTATTGAGGACTTCACCCTCATAACAAGCACCTCTGAGAAACTCTGCCTTCTAACACCATCATTTTAAGGGGTTAAGGATTTCAAAGAATGGATTTTGTGAGGACACAAACATTCATATGATAGCATGTATACACAATTTACATAGAATTCTTCTCAATAAAAGGATAAAATAGCAAGGCTATTGTATTCAGTTTACATTAGAAGGATTCAACTAAGAAAGGAAATTATAATTTGAAGCAGCAGCCAGAATTTATGTTGTAGGACATAGGCCACAAGAAATTTTTCATATTCTCATGAAGTCTAGTCAGGTGTACTATAAACTCTTTAGTGTTTTTATTGTTCTATGTCACCTCTCCTACTTTTCTGCTTCAATGGACATCTGGTTTTTAGACCATCACATACAACCACACTCGTTAGATACTACCTCTGTTACTTGCACTGGATCCTGCAGTTTTTGAATGACACAGATACTTTAACTAGGTAAAGCTACCATTTCTCCTCAGTTCAGCTCATTCACTGAAGCCTATTTTTGTTCAGTAGTGTTGCTTTCTTAAGCAACATCATCCCACCCAGATCCTGCTGTTAGTCACATTTTCCACTACACTGCTGTTTTCACTTAACTCTTGCCAGTGACTTCTTAGAAGCTTTGCTGTTGTATGGCTCTGCTGTGTATTCTAGTGAAGTTGGAGAAATCACTCTGTCTTTTCCTACCCCTGTTTTAATTTTGTTTTACTTCCTATCAGGGATTAATATGGCAGAACTTCCCTGTATCCAGAATTAGTGAAACTACATTTCCCATATTTACAAACAGATCCTTACAACCCTAGAATGATTGCTTCCCAAGACCTAGACATGGGTACCTTGACAAGTAAATGTTAAATCTTAAGTGGCTACAGATTTACAGAGTAATATGCAGTATGCCTATATGACACAGCATGCCTCTGTTGCCTTCACATCAAGGATTTGCCCCTGCCAGGCAGGGGTAATCCTGCTGAATTGCTTTTTCCTGCATTTTCATAAATAAATCACACAAGCCTTTTAATTTTATATATTTTTTCAAACATTGCAGAATCTGATAAAAAGAAAGATGATAGGGTGTTACCTTGACTCTGAAATTTTTTTATTTTTTACTGAATTTATCAGGTGGCATGGGTTAATACAAGTATATGTTTCAGAGATACAATTCTATGATACATCATCTGTAAATTGTATTGTGTGTTCACCACCTCAAGTCAAGTCTCCTTACATTATCATTTATCCCCTCTTTACCATTTTCTACCTTCCCCCAAATCCAAAATAAAACTATGCTAAATTTACTTCTTAAGCTAGATCATGTGAGTGAGTCTCTTTTTCATACCATTTCCAGAAAGGATTCAGAACCAGAATAGATCCCATTTGGTCTTAGGTATCTTGATATTCATCATCCTGTCTTTCTGCTAATATACTGTCAATGGGAAGAATGATAGAATTAGATGCATAGGCTTTTGAGATTTACTACATCAGATTTTAAGGTTCCCTCCTGGGTTTAAGCAGGGTCTTAAAGTTAGGTGGCCTTCATAATTTCACTGTCTAAAATGAAATAAGATTAAAATTTCTTTTTATGTCTCATGTCTAAGAACAGATTTTTTTTTTCTTAGAGATTTTTTTTTTCTTTTTTTATTTCATTATTTCTAGAAAGAGGGGAAAGGCGAGAGGCAGAGAGGGAGAGAGACATCAATGTATGGTTACTTTTCACCTGGCTCCAGCCACAGATCTGACTAGAGACCTGGTTTGCAACCTTGTTATGTGCCCTGGCTGGGGAATTGAACCTGCGACCTTTGGGTTCGCAGGCCGGCACCTTACCCACTGTGCTACCACCCAGGGCTTAAGAACAGGTTTTGATGACTGGATTAGGCTTATTAATTGACATTTCCTTTAGAATGAGTTTTCTTCCTATTTATTTAAGATATTTTTATTTATAAATTTAATCTCTGATATCTACTGAGGCTGGAATCCTCCTTGATTATGACCATTAAAGAAAAATGATTTTTCTAGTAATGTTTATGCTTCTCTACTTTTATAATAGAAAAGAAAAATAATAAAAATATTCATGAATAAATTTGACTCAGAGTATTTCAAATGGATTAGAAGATGGATTGATTTTTCAGTATGACTTTTATAAAAAATTAATCTTATTGTTGCTTTATTACATTCATCTCATTTACCCCCTGCTCTTCCCTTCCACACCCTCCCTATCCCCTCCCCACAGTCAATCCCAAATGTTGTCCATGTCCATGAGTCAATCATGCTAGTTGCTTGACTAAATTGTTCCCCTTCTTTTCCTCTTTCTCCTCCCTCCCCTCTGAACATGGAAAGTCTGTTCCTTGTATTCATGACTCTGGTTCTGTTTTCCTTGTTTATTTGTTTTAGTATCCTGTAATGGATAAGATAATTTGGTATTTGTCTTTCACTGACTGGCTTATTTCACTAAATATAATACTATCTAGTTCAATTCATGTTGTTGCAAAAGGTAAGGGTTTCATCTTTCTTTCTGCTATGTAGGATTCCATTGTGTAAATGAACCAAAGATTTTTGATCCATTTATCCACTGATGGGCACTTAGGCTATTTTTGGCACTTAACTATTGTAAATAGTGCTGCTAGGAACATAGGGGTACATAGGTTCTTCTGAATTGGTATTTCAAGGTTCTCTGGGTATTTCAAAGTTCTAGCAGTGAAATTGCTGGGTCAAAAGGCAGTTTCATTTTTAGTTTTTTAAGAAAATTCCATAGTGGCTGCACCAGTCTTCATTTCCACCAACAGTGCATCAGAGTTCCCTTTTCTCCATATCCTCACAACCACTTGTTTGTTGATTTGTTAATGATTGCCTTACTGACAGGTGTGAAGTGGTATCTTATTGTGGTTTTAATTTGCATCTCTCTGATGGCTAGTGATGTTGAGCATTCTTTCATATGCCTTTGGACTCTTTGTATGTCCTCCTGGGAGAAGTGTCTGTTCAGGTCCTTTGCCCATTTTTCAGTTGGGCTGCCTGTCTCCCTGATGTTGGGTCATATAAATTCTTTATACATTTTGGAGATGAAACCTTTGTTCAAGGTATCATTGGCAAATATGTTTTCTAATACTGTTGGCTCCCAGTATGACTTTTTATCTCTTTAGCAAACCAACTTAGAAAGGAAGATCCTGGAAGACCTAAAATGTAAATTCAATTGGGATATATAATAAAAAAGCTATAATAGTGGAGAGATTAGCCATATTTTCCAAATAGGAAAACTAAAGATTCAGAATGTTATATACAGTCCTTATTTAAAATTGATAGCTACCTAGAGACTCTTACACATTTTAAAAATGACATATATTGGCTCATTTCACTCCAGGAAATCACTGCTTCTTAAATCATTAAGAAAAAACATCACAGTGTTCACTTCAGCAGCACATATACTAAAATTGGAATGATACAGAGAAGATTAGCATGGCCCCTGCACAAGGATGGCATACAAATTTGTAAAGGATTCCATATTTTTGTAAGACCCAGGAGGAAATGAATAACACAATTTCTGAATTGAAGAATACAGCAGAAGGAATCAACAGCAGGCCAGAGGAAGCAGAGGATCAAATCAGCCAGCTGGGGGACACTGCAGAAAAATATTCCAAGACAGTGCAACAGAATGAAAAAAGGCTGAACAAGAATGAAGAGGTTTTAAGAGAGCTGCAGGACAACATGAAACACAACAATATCCATATCATAGGGATACCAGAAGGAGAAAAGAAACAAGAAATGGAAAATCTGTTTAAAAAAGTAATGATACAAAACTTCCCTAAAATTAAAAGTGTTACTCAAGTCCAGGAAGCACAGAGGGCCCCAATGAGGATGGATCCAAACAAACTCACTCCAATATACATGATAATTGAAATGGCAAATTTCAAAGACAAAGAGAGAATCCTAAAAAGATCAAGAGAGAAACAGCTCCAGGGCACATAGCAACCAGGTTGCAAGCTAGGTTGCAAGCTAGGTCTCCAGCCAGGTCCATGGTTGGAGGCAGGTGAAAGGCAACCATACATTGATGCTTCTCTGTTGCTCTCCATCTCTGCTTCTCTCCCTTCCTCTCTTTCTGGAAATAATAATTTATTTTTTAATTAAAAGATTAAATAAATAAATAAAATAAAGACAGAAACAGCCAATAATATATAACAGAGCTCCAATAGGTTATCAAATTATTATTCAAGAGAAACACTACAAGTAAAAAAGAAATGGCAAAAAATATACAAAAATATAATGGGAAACAAAGGCATGCAACCAAGAATACTCTCCTCAGAAAGGATCTCCTTCAAAATGGAAGGAGAAATAAGGGGTTTCTCAGACAAAAGAAGGCTAAAAGACTACAGCTCCACCAAACCAGCATTGCAAGAAATGCTAAAGGGTCTGTTTAAAAAAAAAAAATGAAGAAACAGAGAGAGACAGAGACAGAGAGGAACACAGGTACAAAGGGAAAAAATGTCAATAAATATCAATCAATAATAACCTTAAATGTAAATGGATTAAATGTGCCAATCAAAAGACAGAGTAGCTGAATGAATAAGAAAACATAACCTACATATATGCTGTCTTCAAAAGACCCACCTCAGAACAAAAGATTGACATAGATTGAAAGTGAAGGGATGGAAAAAATATATATCAAGTAAATGGACATGAAAAAAAGGCAGGAGTAGCAACACTTAGACAAAATAGATTTTATAATGAAGGCCATAAAAAGAGATAATGAAGGACATTTTGTAATACTTAAGGGAAAAATCCATCAAGAAGATGTAACTCTGGTAAACATATATGCACCCAACATAGAAAATCCCAAAAATATAAGAAAAATTATGGAGGACTTCCAGAAAGACATAGACAGCAACACACTAATAATAGGGGATTTTAATACCCCATTATCAACCATGGACAAATATTCCAAACAAAAAAACACCAAAAATACTGTGGCATTGAACAACATTCTACAGGAAATGGACCTAACTGATATATAGAGAAACTTTCACCCCAAAATAGCAAAACACACAATATTTTCAAATACACATGGAACATTCTCTAAGATAGACCACATGGTAGGTCAAAAGAAAAGCCTCCAAGTACATAAAATTGAAATCATACTAAACATCTTCTCAGATCATAATGGAATGAAACTAGAAACCAACATCAAGGGGGGGGGGCAGACTCTCTAACTTATGAAGACTGAATAACACACTCTTTTAAGTAATGAATGGGGTAACAATGAGATCAAAGCTGAATTCCAGGAAAAGTTTCTGGAAACAAACAGCAATGAATACACAATAGCCCAAAACCTCTGGGTCACAGCAAAGGCAGTCCTCAGAGGGAAATTCATAGCAATACAGGCTACCTAAAAAATTAGAAGAAGCTTATACAAATGACCTAACCATAAAGCTGTGAGAACTAGAGGAGCAACAACAAACAAAGCCCAGAGCAAGTAGAAGGAAGGAAATCATCAAGATCAGAGCAGAATTAAATAACTTAGAGACTCAAACTACAATTTGAAGAATCAATAAGTTCCAGAGCTCATTCTTTGAAAAAAAAAAAAAAAATTGAAAAGCCTTTAAACAGAATCATCAAGGAAAAGAGAGAGAGAAACCAAATAAACAGAAGCAGAAATGACAAAGGAGAAATCACAACTGATACTTCAGAAATACAAAGCACTGTAAGAAATTACTACAAACAATTATATGACAAGAAATATGACAACATGGGTGAAATGAACAAATTTCAGGAAATAAATCACCTACCAAAACTGAATACAGAAGAAGCAGAAATCCTGAATAGACCAATAACAAATAGTGAAAGTGAAGAAGTGATCAAAAATCTCCCAAAGCACAAAAGCGCTTGACCACATGGCTACACAGGTGAATTCAATCAAACATTTAGAGAACTAACTCCTATCCTCAACCAATTCCAAAAAATAACAACAAGAGGGAAGACTCCCAAACTTTTTCTATGAGACCAATATTATTCTTATCCCAAAACCAAGTCAAGACACAACTAAGAAAGAAAACTATAGGTCAATATCGCTGATGGACATAGATGCTAAGATTATCAATAAAATATTGTTCCACCCAATCCAGCAATTTATTAATAAGATCATACAGCAAGATCAATTTGGTTTCATTCCAGGGATGAGAAGATGGTACGATATTTGCAAATCAATAAATGTAATACACCACATCAACAAATGAAAGACAAAAACCATATGATCATATTAATAGATGTTGAAAAAGCATTTGATAAAGTACAGCAACAATTTATGATAAAAATACTCAGCAAAGTGGAAATAAAGGGAGCATACCTCTACATCATAAAGGCCATATATAAGTAACCTGAAGCCAGCATCAGACTCAACAGGCAAAAACTAAAAGCTTTCACCCTAAGATCAGGAACAAGACAAGGCTACCCACTTTCCCCACTTTTGTTCAACATCATTTCAGAAGTTCTAGCCATAACTATCAGAGGAGAAAATGGAATCAAATGTATCCAAATTAGAAAGGAGGAAGTCAAACTGTCATTATTTTTAGATGACATAATAGTGTACATAGAAAACCCAATAGATTCCACCAAAATCTTACTTGACTAATAAGCAAATTTAGTAAAATATCTGGATATAAAGTCAATATTCAGACATCAAATGCATTTTTGTATACCAATAATGAAACAAAGATAGAAGCTAAAAATCAAATCCCATTTACCATAGCAAGAAGAAAAATTGAGTACTTAGGAATAAACTTAACCAAGGAGGTAAAAGATCTGTACTCAGAAAACTACAGAATACTGAAGAAAAAAATAAGGAAGATACAAATAAATGAAAGCATATACCATGTTCATGAGTGGGAAGAATTAACATCATTAAAATGTCCATATTACCCAAAGCAATCTACTTATTCAATGCAATCTCAATTAAAATACCAATGACATACTTCACAGAGATAGAAAAAATACTTCAAAATGTTTATGGAGCCAAAAATGCCCATGAATAGCCACAGCAATCTTGAGAAAGAACAAGGTAGGAGGAATCACAGTATCGGACATCAAACTATACTACAAGGCTACTGTAATCAAAACAGTCTGGTACTGGCATAAGAATAGACATATAGATCAATGGAACAGAATAGAGAGCCCAGAAAGAAACCCAGGACTCTATGTTCAATTAATATTTGACAAAGGGGAAAGGAACATAAAATGGGGTGAAAACAGTCCCTTCAACAAGTGATGTTGGGAGCACTGGACAGCAACATGCAAAATGATAAAACTAGACCACCAACTTACACCAAAATAAACTCAAGATGGATAAAGGATTTAAACATAAACAGTGCCATCATAAAGGTCCTGGAGAAAAATATAGGCAGTAAAATTTTAGTTATCCTATGCAGAAATATGTTTCCTGATACTTCTTCAGGGCAAAGGAAATAAAAGAACAAATAAACCAATGGGACTATATCAAAGTGAAAAGTTTCTGTTCAGCTAAATAAAACACCAGCAAAATTCAAAAGTAACCAACTGTATGGGAAAACATATTTGACAATGATACCTCAGACAAGGGTTTGATATCCAAAATATCCAAAGAACTTAGGCAATTCAACACCAGGAAGACAGAGAGCCCAATTACAACGGGCAAAGAACCTGAACAGACAACTCTCTGAGGAGGACATACAAAGGGCCCAAAGGCATATGAAAGAATGCTCAACATCACTAGCCATCAGAGAGATGCAAACTAAAATCACAATAAGATACCACCTCACACCTATCAAAATGGCAATCATCAACAAATCAACAAAGAAAAAGTGTTGGTGAGAATGTGGGTAAAAGGGAACCTTGGTGTGCTTTTGGTGGGAATACAGGCTGGTGTAACTACTGTGGAAAACAGTATGGGGTTTCCTTAAAAAACTGAAAATGGGACTGCCTTTTGATCCAGCAATTCCACTACTAGGACTATAATTGAAGAACCCTGAAACACCAATTCATAAGAACCCCTATGTTCATAGCAGCACTATTTACAATAGCCAAGTGCTGGAAACAGCCTAAGTGCCCTTCAGTGGATGAGTGGATCAAAAAGTCTTTGTACATTTACACAATGGAATACTATACAGCAGAAAGAAAGAAGGAACTCCTAACATTTGCAACAACATGGATGGAACTGGAAAGTATTAAGCTTGGTGAAATAAGCCAGTCAGTGAAAGACAAATACCATATAATATTGCCCATTACAGAACCATAATGAACAAAACAAATAAAGAAGCAAAACAGAACCAGATATATCAATACAATGAATAGACCTTCAGTAGGCAGAGGGGAAGGGGGAGGTGGAGGGATGAGAAAGAGGCAAAGAAAGGGATTGGTTTAGTCAAGTAACTACCTGGAAGAACCATGGATGTGGACAACAAGTGGGATTTACTTTGGCGGGGAGTGGTGGATGGGGAAAAGGACCTGAGGAGAGTAAAAAGGGGATGGATGTAATACACCAAAATTAAAATTGAACTAATGCGACTCAACACCAGGGAGACAGACAGCCCAATTAAAAAATGGGCAAAGGACCTGAACAGACAACTCACTGAGGAAGATATACAAAGGGCCCAGAGGCATATGAAAGAATGCTCAACATCGCTAGTCATCAGAGAGATGCAAATTAAAACTGCATTAAGATACCACCTCACACCTGTCAGAATGGCAATCA
>PVIW01014470.1:0-23300 GCA_004026585.1 Noctilio leporinus
CAGTATGAGGTTTTCTTAAAAAACTAAAAATGGAACTCCCTTTTGATCCAGCAATTCCACTACTTGGACTATACCCAAAGAATCCTGAAACACCAATTCATAAGAACCTATGCACACCTATGTTCATAGTGGCACTATTTACAATAGCCAGGTGCTGGAAACAGCCTAAGTGCCCATCAGTGGATGGTTGGATCAAAAAACTTTGGTACACTTACACAATGGAATTCTATATGGTAGAAAGAAAGAAGGAACGTGTCCCCTTTGCAACAACATGGATGGAACTGGAGAGTATTATGCTTAGTGAAATAAGCCAGTCAGTGAAGGACAAATATATGATCTCACCCATTACAGGACAATAGTGAGCAAAACCTAACAAGAAGCAAAGCAGAACCAAGTACATGAATACAAGGAGTAGGCCTTCAGTGGTCAGGGGAAAAGGTGTTTGGGGTAGGGGTGAGGGGGTGTCAGAGGCAAGAAAGCGGAGCAGGTTTGACAAGAACCTAGTATAAAGAAACCATGGACATGGACAACAGGGGGGATTGACTTTGGGGGGAATGGGTGGCTGGGGAAGGGGACAAAGGGGAGCAAAATAGGGATGGATGTAATACAACAACAATAAAATTAAGGAAAAAGAATATGTGAGAAGTAACTTTTGAAAAGGATATGTTGGGGATTAATACATCATAGAGCCCTCGGTATAACTCAGGTGCTGGAGATTTGCAGCAATCCCTTTCCTGAGGCTGCCTCTTTTTCTTGTTCAGGACTTTGCAGTCTATAGTCTAGCTGGTCTTGGCGTGTGGTACGGCCTCTGATTGTTACAGTCTGGGCTGATCCTGAGTGTCCGCCCCCAGGTAGGCTGTTCATTCCACAGCCTAGCTGGGTTTTAGGGCTGTCAGTATTCTGCAGCCCGCAGGATGTCCCGTCCCACTCCTGGGAGAGTTTCCTGCCTGTGAGGAGCACCCAGCACCCCTGCAGGGCACCCCGTAACATCGCTGGTCCCTGTGACGATGGGCCCCGCCCCACAGTTCCAGGAGGAGGCAGCCCCTGTCTGTCAACAGTGCCCCGGGTCTGCCTACACTGCCTTACCCTCCCCCCGCCCCGGGGCAAGCGCCAATCCTCCAAGCCAACCTTCTCTCTGAGAAGTCCTTTACGAGGCCTCTGTGATGAGCCCCTCCCAGGCGTGGGTGTTGCGGCCTTTGTCTTGGGCAATGGGAGGTCTGTTGCCCCCGATACTAGTCTCCGGCTCGCTGTTTGGAGTTTCCGTGGAGCTTGGGGGCCTGTGTGGTTGTGCAGGGCTGGGCCTCCCCTCTCACAGAGGCTTTAAGCTGCTGTTTCCCCTGTGGCTCAGCAGCACCGTTTTCGGCCTTCTCACTGCCCAGACCGGTGCACTTCCCTACTCCCCAGCTCCGGCTCCCCACAGGACTCTTCTCCTCTGCCTCTAGCCCCATGAGGAGCTTCCTCTCCCTGTTGCCAGAGCAAGTCTCTCACACAGTCCCTCTTCTGTAAGAGTTCAACTCCGTGTTCCCTACGGTGTTTGCCCTTGCTGCCTGCACTTCACTGCTCAGACTTCTAGTTGCCAGGGAGCCCGGAGCTGGCCTCAGTCAAACGTGCCCCTCTGGGCAGATCAGCCCCTACCCAGAGCTCACCTCAGCCCGCCGGCCGGTCCGTTGGGAACCACCTCACCTACTTTCCTGCTGGTCTCCTCTGCCTCTGGGCTGTGCTCCCCTGTGTCCAGATCCTGACCGCTCTAATTCTTATGGTCCTGAAGGTGTCTTGCACTCCTTATCTTGTCCTCTAGCTGCTCTGGTACTCGAGAACACCATCAGCACTGCTCTCTACTCTGATGCCATCTTTCCTCCTCTCCCTTCCATGATTTTTAACTCATAATCTACAACAGTATTCTTCCAATTAGCCATTTGTGAGAAAACTTGAGCACTGCATCCAAACCTCTCAGCAGCAATATGCACTGCAACAACAGTATGCAATTACCAATTGCATACAATACATAGAGCTGTAATTAATGCTTCATTCCATCTGGGTCTTAGGGTGGTCCTCCATGCCCCCAAAGTGTCATGGGTGAGTTTAGTTATGCTCATGGTTTCATCCTGTAAATCTTGTGTTGAGAATCAGAGATATATACTCAGCATTCTGTGTGGAGCAAAGTGCACACCCCTCCCTACACAGCAGTTAGCATGTATAGTTCATTCCATTTGTAGCACTACACTCTGTAACTCTCTGACCTCCTTACTGAGAAGAGACAGCATGCAGGGAGTCACATCAAAAACTGCCATGCTATGCTTGGCCAAGGTGGTTACTGCTGCTTCTGTGACAATGCTTGCAACTTTGAGGGGGAATATGGCCAGTGATAGAACCACTAAACAGTCCTTTTTACCTAGTGCCTAGCCTTAACTGTCTCCCAGTTAGTGGGCACTGAAGATGGGGACAGCAGGTAGATGGAGCAGGGTCAATTGGAAAGAGGGCTCCTTTTGTGGCTACTCACTGTGGGTGCCTAACACAATTTGGCCCATCATAAGGCCTGTATCCACTATGTGTGTTTTATTAACAGGCCATTATGCATTTCATTGATGCCAGCCTCCTATGGATTATGTAGGACATTAAACTTCCATTGGATGTGCAGATCCTTCATCCAAGCCTGTAAACCCTTTCTAGTAAAAATGAGTTCCTTGTTTGCTCTCTGTAATTAACTGGTGGCCATAGGTGGCAAACACTTTCTTGAAGTGCCTCTTGGTTGTCTACTGATTGGTGTGCCTGGTGGGGAACCTCATTTAAGTATTTTCTAAGATGGGATAACCTGTTTCTTACATATTGTGTATTTCCTTCTGTGTCCTAAATAGAAGGACTTTTAAACCCATATTTCAAGTAATGTCTTCTTCCTGAAAATCAGACATGGTTGTGTCACGTGATGAAATATATGCCCAGGACTCTCCCCTTACAAAGCTCCAAAGGCACCTCCCAATTCGTGTGTGATTTTTTAGGAGTAAAGTACTCCTGGCACCACAGACTGTTTTGGTGGGACTTCTATAACCAAGGAACATGGAAAATGAAAGCTGAGCAATTTATATGGGGTTTCTGAAAAAATACCCCCCCAAAATATCCATCAAAATGTTGATAATGTAGACTTTGTTGAACTTAATCAAATCTGTCATCAAAAGGTCTGTTAAGCCAATGATATGAAAATTGTAAACATGAAGAGTATATTTCTGATTCATGAATCTGCTGGAAGGAGTTATTTTTTATACATCAGGGATGTTTTATGTTGTGTGGGAGCCCAGACTCTCTGACCACAGTGACCATCTCCATAAACAGGGCACAGCAAGGCTGGAGGTGAGGGTTTTTTGTCAGGGCGGAAGTTCCCTTTCCTGAGAGCATGTCTGAGTTAGGAATTTGCCCCTTCTCCTCTCTCTGAACCCGGTACCCCTGACAACATGAGACTGAGAAAACAGGTCAGTTAATATAATGACATAAACTTTTTCATATGAAACTTTCTTGTACCATCAGGAATGAATCTGTTGGTGCCTGTAATATGCTTACAAGGCAACTGTCAGTGTATGAGTTCTTTTTATCAGTTGGCTACCATATCTTATTCCAATTCCATTTCGTAGTAAGTCAAAGTAGGATAAACTTTTCATTCTCTGTTACACTGGCACCTTGACTGATGTCTTGTAGCCTCTAAGTCTGTGCAACATAAATGCTCCTATATCAGATTTCCATCCCCTTGCTCACTGTTATAGCAACCTGAACAGGCTTAGACAAGGGAGTCTATTTCTCAGTATTTTCCAGATGCTAAAACTGCATTCCTTGTCCCATGGCTTCCTCCTTCTCCACAGCCTAGAACAGATCCAATGACATTTGTGCTCACATCACATCCTTCTCCTCATGGAGTATAAATTCCTTCTGTATTCGTTATTGTAGATAAATTATACTAAGACCCACCCAGATTCTATTGGAACCCCTGTGGATCCCAAATTATAAAAATTATTCAAATATGAGAACATCTCTTTTCCATATAGACTTCATAGTTACCAAGCATAGTTCAGAAAACTGCAGCCAATCTCATAGATTATTGCTATTATTAATCACATTTATTTCACTAATTAATCTTTTATCTTCTTTAACAATTTCCATTACTGTCTACTGAAAGGGAATTTCTGGGAATGCATTTTTTTTTTTTTTTTTTGGTTATTGTAAAAAACCAGTTTCTACATCATCTCCATTCATCTCCAGCTTCTCTGCATCTCTGAGTCCTGGTTATAGAAAAGCATCTTCTCAAACTCAGTCTGCTTTGTCTCCTTGAAAGTTGGAAAGTCTGATACCCTCATGGCAAATGGAATCAATGTTGCCAAATACTCTGACTCCTCTCTTACTTGATCTGAGCCTGGGGCCTTTCTCCAAAAGTTGTACTTGTTTCTAGCCCTGGGATGTGGGTAACACTAGATAGACACAGGTTCACACCCTCATCCAGGAAAAGGGCTGTATAATGTCTCAGGGCATGTCCCCCTCTGCTGTGGATCAGGTTCAGGGAGCAGTGGCAGTCAGGTCAACACTGACCCAGAAGCTGGGCTCACTCTCACTGGATGTGATCTCTTGGACATGCCACAGGCCAGCTTGGGGTTCTGTATTTAGTTATTGAAATGCTGTCATGAACACCCTTCCCAGAATACTAACCTGCACTGAGGCACAGCCCTCCTGCATATCTCTAAATTTAGAGCTCGGTGTATAGCAGAACAACATGCAAAGAGGGCCCCTCGGGTCATGAAATGCAGCCCAGCCCTTACCTTGCAGCTCTGGGACAGGAGAGCATCCTAAGATGACCAGATATTGCCAGTGCCTGGTCAGGTCAGAACACAAACTGCACACCATTGGGCTTGAGCTCATCTGGCCTTTCCTTGTGGTTGTTTTAAGAGGTAACCTATGGAGAATAAGAGACACTGAGAATGTGAGTGGATATTAGTGGAAGAAACAGTGGGCAGATCACAGTTTTCTGGCCTGATATCTTTGTGTTTGCAGGTGTCCAGTGTGAGGTGCGGCTGTTGAAGTCTGGGGGAGGTTTAGTGCAGCCTGGTGGGTCGCTGAGTCTCTTCCCTTCTGGATTCAACTCCAGTAGTGCTGGAATGAACTGGGTCTGCCAGGCTCCAGGCAAGAGTTTGGAGTGGGTGGCATGATGGAAGTCAGAAGTACCATGCAGACTCTGTGAAGGGCCGATTCACCATCTCCGAGACAATGCCAAGAACACACTCTACCTGCAAATGAACAGTTTGAAAATGGAAGAGGGCTGTGTATTACTGCACGGCGAACCAGCCTGAACCCAGACACAAACCTCTCTGCAGCAGGGGCTGAAACCACCAGGGGGCACACAGGGCACATGGAATTTTACAGCTGGGGGGCACTTGGAGGTTAAGGCTGGTTTTACCTCTGACAGGGAGCTTCCTCAACATCTGAGATTCAACAGGTAGATACCTAAAATAGAGATCACCATATTGAGTCTAAAGTCATTTCTTTCCTCCATGTATATTCATTGGGCTGAAAAATATGTCTAATTTGGAACTATTCCCATAAGTACCTTTGTTGTAACTGATGTCTTTTGGATCGTTTTGACTGGATCCCAAGGTGCACAAACATTTGGCAGAAAATTATTTATGGATTTGTCCATAGTGTGTTTACAGGTGAACTTAGTCTTTAAACTGGTGACTCAGAAAATCCAATTGTGTTCACCATTGTGGGTGTGTTTCCTCCAAACCATTAAGGGATTCACTGGCTCTAACAGTGAAAGAGGGAGATTTAATCCCTTCCCACCTGTGTGCTGGATTATGGAGTTGAACAGAGTTCTTTTCCTGCCCTGGGCACCCTGGTCCTCTGCCTTCTGATCAGGCTGAATTAGGACAGCTGCTCTTCTGGGTCTGCTGCCTGCAACCACAGCTCACAGGACTCTGGGACATCTTACTGTCATAATGTGAACATCACTTCCTTATAAATTAAAATGTAAGTATGAACATTTTGGGTCTACTTCTCTGGAAAACCATGACCAATGCCATTATAAAGCAGAGGGCTTGCAAATTTTCCCATCAGAGCCTACACAAATGTTAACTTGAAACAGAACTGAGATTTGGTGAAAAATAGGTAGAATCTCATTAATTAATGTCACATTAGAATTTGCAAATCTACTACCTAACAATATCTGTGCCCTAGACCAGTGGGGTCAATGGAAAGTGCCAGAGCCTTGTAAAGACCCAGATGAGATGACCGAGGATGGAATAGAGCAATGCTGTGTGCATCAGAGCTCACTGTGACTTCAGCACAAAGCTGATGACAAGACACAACATGGGTAGTGATTGATATGGCAAAAAATGTTTCTACATCTTGGTCATGAGCAATTAGCAACTGCAATTTGCCTTCATGTGGGAACACTTGTAACATTCATTGAATTAAACAACAGAGATTTATTTGATTTAAATGATTACTGTGAATAGTTGCTTAGGGGA
This sequence comes from Noctilio leporinus, assembly GCA_004026585.1. NCBI lineage: Eukaryota > Metazoa > Chordata > Mammalia > Chiroptera > Noctilionidae > Noctilio > Noctilio leporinus. Next base: position 6,501 of record PVIW01014470.1, read on the forward strand.
TGATTGATTGATGCAGTTCCCAAGTGAGATAATACATTATAATAATGATATCAACATAGAAAATAACTATTCACTGACTGAAATGACATGGTGGCACGTAACCCACAGATGCTTGATAAAATTTTCAGTACATATCCAAGGTTCTATGGAAGTGGGGACTTTCTCAGTGATCTCATTGGTAAGAGCCACCTGTAAAATTCCCCACACAGTGAAAATTGAAAGGGGTGCTCTTGTCTGCCCCCGGAACTAAGCAAGAACTCAGTGCCTGCCTGGGGGTTGGATTTGGAGGCCTCATTGCCCCTCTGTGGAACATCCCCAGAAGTCCTCCATGACTGACCCTACAGAAGACCACCTTTGAAAGGGGGTCTGGGTAATGATGAGTGGTGTCTGAATTCTTACCTGTGACTAGCTAGTCAGTGCAGGAATGTCCATGAGGGTTGAACTAGAGATAAAGAAGCAGGAGGAGATAGAGATTCCTACAGCACCTGATGGTACAGCTGTGGTTCATTGAACAGAGAGTTTCTCTTCACCCAAGATGCAGTGTTTGATATCCTTGGGGCAGGTGTTCAGAATGGAAGGTAATCATCAGGATTGAACATGAAGAATTGATGAAAAGCTGAGGTGTCCCTTACAGAGCTGACCTCACTCACCTGCTGACTGTTGCCCTGCACATCAGGTTACCTGGGAGACCAGTCTCACCTGCATCAGCTTACAAATGTGCAGCCTCTTCATTTAAGTTATCAGTGTGCCCCCTCCTTCAGGTGTGGGGCATCCAGGAGATTCCCAGATACAGTCCCCTATCCTGAGGTGTTGATCCAGCCATACCTCTGTCCATCCCTGGAATTCATCTGATTCATTCTAATCATCATCTAAGAAAACAGGACCTAAAATAATAGAGCAAGACAAGATAAAGGATTTGTGTTTGTAATGGATGCATTTGATTGGCTTCCAAATAAGTCAGACCTTGCCCTAGAGAACAGGTGGAGGGAGGCACAGTTCATGTGTAAGGTACATGGAAGAAGGAAAATTTAAAGTTCATTAAGATAAACATCATCAAAATGTATTTGTTCGAGTGTGTATTTAATTTATTGAAAATTGAGAGTGCAGGACATTAGGACCACATACAGCAATACTCAGATCTACAAGCAGAGGGACCTGAGATAGCAGAGGCCCCCAGGGCCCCTGAGAGATTCAGGACTCAGTGCTTTTGCCTGAGTTATTGCATCTTGCACCTCCAGGGAAGGGGCTCCCAGGTGACTCCACAGAGCCCTGGCTTGGGGGCTCCCTGCAGTCAGTGGGATTTAGTAAGGCATTTATCTGTGCCCAGAGATGACAAAACATATAATGTCCTGAGGGAGCATCCTGAAATAAGGATTAAGTCACTAAACCTGCAGATGAGACACTGAGAGGTCCATGCCCTATGGGCTTAGACAGGTTTCCCTGGCATGGAGCAGGCTGGCAGCAGAGGGCACCTGGAAACCATGAGCTCAGGACTGTTGTCAAGGAGAAGGAACACAGATAGCTGGGTAGTAGTTTCCTCTAAGGGTCTTCTTTTTATGAAAACATCTAAAATAAGAGTTGGACATGAGGTGACTAAGTATTCTATATTATCAGAGCATTTGTCGGACTTGATAAGACATAGACTACACTCAATGGAGCTTTTTCTGTGGCTTCTTTATATCAGAATTATAAAAACCTGGGAACAGGGATGGCTGCATTTTGGAGTCACCCTCATTTAAGGAGGACCCCTTCAGGACATAAAGTCCACAACTGATCCAAGTGACCTCTGTGTCACTCAAAGGTGAGTTCTCAATGAGGACTTGTTCCTTGGTAGAGGATCTAAGCCTGTATAGAGCTCAGGGAGCTGACAGGGGACATATATCAGAGACCAATGATTAGGGGCTGGACTCTTGAGTCTTCCACTGAGCATTGCACCTCTTTTCTCTACCTTTTATCAGGTGTATTCAAATATTCAGCTATGAAACACACTGCTTCAAGAATATGCCAAAGGCAGAGGTAGACTCTGGGTCTGTCTGTGTCCTGAGAGCATCACCCACAGCCATATCCTCCCTGACAGAGGTCCTGACTGCACAGCTGCTCACCTTGGACTGGAGCCTCCCTGCAGAAGGAGCTGTGACCACCAGGGGGTGTGAAGAGTTGCTGACAACTAGGACCATCCCAGGAGCATGTGCCCTTGGAGGTTTGGACTGGTTTCCTGTGGGGTTTCCTCATCATATAAACTTTTCTTCAGGAAACTTCCTCAGATACCTGATTCGGTGCTCACTTATGATATATCTGGTTTAGAAGTCTGCTAAACAACTCATCAAAGGTTATGACCCAGATCAGCTTAATATAACCAGAGGCTCTGCTGGGCTCAACAATGCAGCCCAGCCCCACAGCTCAAGTCCAAGCCAACCAAGAGCTGAACACATGCTTGCTGGACAGTGGTCACCAGATGCAAATATCACACACCAGAGAACAAAGGCCTCTGTTGGTAATGGTCATAGACATGGCATCCTGCTCACAGCCCCAAGTGTTAATGACAGGAAAGAGAGGCTTTGTGACCCAATACAGCTTGGGTGGGATGTCCAGGCTGATGACAAACACACAAACCAAGAGGACATGGAGTAGTTATCACACACATAGTTGGAATCTCTGGTAGAAACAGAAGCTCTTCAATAACTAAGATTTACATAGGGAGTCCTAGATAGCAGACCCCAGTTTTACTGAAGCATGAAACACAGGGGAGAGTTACTAGGTTAAGGTTCTCAATGGGAATTTCTAATAAACCTGGAGAAGGTTTTGAATTTTCCCAGCAAACATAACACATATGAGCAGAGCCCTGAAACTCAGCCTTGTCTCCTGCCTGTTGCACTCTGCCCCAGACATTGGCCTTAGCTCCCCTGAAACTTGATATAATTTTCATTTTCTTCTTTTCAATATGTGTTGACACTTTATGTGATATTTTACATAAGCTTTAGCCTACAGCAGAGTGGTTAGGCATTTATACAATTTCTGATGTTCGGTCCAATATGACCAATATCCACGTGACACCAGAGTTTTACAATATTATTGACTTTATTGACTGTGCTATATTTTACATCCCTGTGTTTAATCTGTAACAGCCAACTTTTTCTTTGTAATCCCTTTACCTTTTTCCACCAGGCTCCCAAATATCCTCCAACTTATAAATCCCCAATCTGTTTTCAGGGTCTATGTTTATGCTTCTATAATGCTTGTTTATTTATTCTGTTCCTTACCTTCCACATATAAGAGACATCTCATTGAATTTGTGTATCATTGGCTGACTTATTTCACTTAGTATATTACCATCTAGTTAGATCCATGTTGCCAAAAATAGAGATATTTTATATTTTAATGTTGTGGTAAAGAAAATGGGTTAGTTTTCAAATAAGTGGATTTGCCCTGGCTGGTGGTTCAGTGGATAAGTGCTGGTCTGTGAACCCAAAGGTCACTAGTTCAATTCCCAGTCAGGGCACATAGTTAGCTTACAAGCCAGGTGTCCAGCCCTGTCTTCAGCCAGGTCCATTGATGGAGGGGGGTGAAAAGAAAACAAACATTGATGTTTCTCTCCCTTTATTCCTCCCTCTCTGCTTTCTCTATAAAAATAATGAATAAAATATTTAAATATATTAAATGTATATCCTGGCTGGTAGCACAGTGGATAAGGTGCAGGCCTGGGAACCCCAAGATCGCTGGTTCGATTCCCAGCCAAGGCACATAACCAGGTTGCAATCCAAGTCTCCAGCCACGTCGATAGCTGGAGGCAGGTGAAAGGCAATCATACAGTGATGTTTCTCTCCCTCTCTGCCTCTCTCCCTTCCCTTCTCTCTAAAAATAATAAATAAAATCTTTTTAAAAATTAAATATGTATATTTGTTATATTACATTCATCTAATTTTTATCCCTCTGTTCTCCCCTTCCCCACCTTCCTTATCTGCCACAACAATTAATTCCACCTGTTGTGTCCATGGGTCATTGATGCTAGTTGCATGGCTAAACTGTCCTTGTTTCTTGCCTCCTTCTCCCCCTCCCTAATCCCCTCCACTCTACACACTGAAAGTGTATTCCCTGTATTCCTGTCTCCCATTTTGTTTTCTTTGTTTGTCCATTAGTCTCTGGTATTAAGTGAAAACATGTGGCATTTAATTTTTGTTGCCTTGCTTATCCCGCTAAGCATGATAATCTCCAGTTCCATCCATGCTATCACAAATGGTAGCAGTTCTCTCTTCTTTATGCTGCATATAACTCCGTGGTGTAAATGTACCAAAGTTTTTTGATCCATTCATCCCCTGAAGAGCACTTGGGTTGTTTCCAGCACTTGGCTATTGTAAATAGTACTGCTATGAACATAGGGTTGTATAGGTTCTTCTGAATTGGTGTTTCAGGATTCTTTCGGTATAATCCTAGCAGTGGAATCACTGGGTCATAAGACAGTTCTATTTTCAGTTTTTTGAGGAAATTCCATACTGTCTTCCATAGTGGCTGCACCAGTCTGCATTTCCACCAGCAGTGCACCAGGGTTCCCTTTTCTCTGCATCCTCACCAACACTTGCTGTTTGTTGATTTGTTGATGGGATTTTGACAGGTGTGAGGTGGTATCTCATAGTTTTAATTTGTATCTCTCTGATGGCTAGTGATGATGAGCATTCTTTGATGTCTCTGTGGGCCCTTTGTATGTGTTCCTTGGAGAAGTGTCTGTTCAGGAATATGCCTATTTTTTAAATTGGGTTGTTTGTCTCCCTGGTGTTGAGTTGTATTAACTCTTTATATATTTTGGATATCAAACCCTTGTCTAAGGTTTCATTAGAGAATATGTTTTCCCATATGGTAGGTTCTCTTTTTATTTTCTCAATGTGTTCTTTGGCTGAGCAGAAACTTTTTAGTTTGATGTAGTCTCATTTGTTTATTTGTACCATTATTTCCCTTGCCTTGGGAGATATTTCAGTGAATATTTTGCTGCATGGAATATCTGAAATTTTTGGCCTATGTTTTCCTCTAGGGCTTTTATGGTGGCACTGCTTATGTTCAAGTCTTTTATCCATCTTGACTTTACTCTGATGTATGATGAAAGTTCATAGTCTAGTTTCATTTTTGCATGTGCCTGTCCAGTTCTCCAAATACCACTTATTGAAGAGGCTATTTGCACTCCATTTTATGTTCCTTACCCCTTTGTCAAATACTAGTTGCCCATAGAGTCTTGGGTTTATTTCTGGGCTCTTTGTTGAGTTCCATTGATCTGTTTGTTTGTTTGTGTGCCAATGCCAGACTGTTTTGGTTACTATGACTTTGTAATATACCTTAATGTCTGGTATTGCTATTCCTCCTACTTCATTCTTCTTTCTCAGGATTGCTGTAGATATTTGGGGTCATTTTTGACTCCATATGAATATTTTAAGTGTTTGTTCTAGTTTTGTGAACTATGATGTTGGTATTTTAATACTGATCGCATTGAATCTGTAGATGGCTTTGGGTACTATGAACATTTTAATGATGTGAATTCTTCCCAACCATTAACATGGTATGTGTTTCCATTTATTTGCATCTTCCTTCATTTCTTTCTTCAGTGTTTCATAGTTTTCTGAGTACAAGTCCTTTACCTCCTTGGTTAAGTTTATTCCTAAGTACTTTATTTTTCTTATTGCTTGGTAAATGGAATTTGTTTTCTAGCTTCTATCTCTAACATTTCATTGTTGGTGTATAAAAATGTCTTCAATTTCTGGATATTGACTTTGTATCCAGCTATTTCGCCAAATTCAGTTATTAGATGGTATAGCTTTTTAGTGGAATCTATAGGGTTTTCTATGTACACTATCATGTCATCTGCAAATAATGACAGTTTTACATCATCTTTTCCAATTTGGATACCTTTGAATCATTGTTCTTGTCTGAATGTTGTGGCTAGAACTTCCAAGACTTTGTTGAATAGAAGTGGAGAGAGTGGACACCCTTGAGTTTTTCCTGATCTTAAGGGAAAGGCTTTCAGTTTTTGCCCATTGAGTATGATGTTACCTTCAGGTATTTCATATATGGCGTGTATTATGTTGAGGTATGTTCTTTTTGTTCCCATCTTTGAGGGATTTTATCATAAAAGGATGCTGTTCTTTATCAAATGTTTTTATGGCATCTATTGATATGATCATATGTTTTTTGTCTTTCAGTTTGTTTATGTGGTGTATTACATTTATTGATTTGCAAATATTGAACCATCCTTGCATCCCTAGGATGAATCTCACTTGGTGTATAATTTTTAAAAAATATATTGTTAATATATTGTTCGGTTCAATTTGTCAATATTTTGTAGTTTTATTTTTTAATGATCTTATTTATTATTTTTCAGAGAGAGGAAGATAGGGAGAGAAACATCAGTGTATGGTTGCTTTTCACCTGCCTCCAGCTACAGACCTTGCTGGAGATTTGGCTTTCAACCTGGTTATATTGCCCTGGCTGGGAATCGAACCAGCAACCTTTGGGTTCACAGGCCAGTGCTTTATCCATTGTACCATTGTCCAGGGCTCCCAATATTTTGTTGAGAATTTTCACATTTAAGTTCATCAGAGATATTGGCCTGTAGTATTCTTTCTCTGTTGTGTCTTGACCTGGTTTGGGGATTAGAATAATTCTGGCCTCATAAAAATGGGTTTGGGAGTCTTCACTCTTCTTGGATTTTTTGGAATAATTTGAGGAGGATAGGAGTTGGTTCTTCCCTAACTGTTAGGTAAAATTCACCTGTGTAGCCATCTGAACCAGTTTGCCCACAATGTTTAAACCTGGTTTTGCCATGGAGTCTGGAACATAAAAACAATAATGAGGCCACAAGTCTCCTGCACATTCAGTACAAAACTCTATGGAAGGGACATGATGTGGAAGCACTGTCTGCTTCTTAGTAGTGTTCACACTCTGTCTCCCAATGATCCACACACAGATACTCCACCTCTCTAACACAGGTTCCTCATGCTCTAGGGTCACACTTTGTTCTTAGCTCATACTCTGACCACTTTGTAAGAGAAATAGGGTCAGATGTAACTTCCCATCTCCTAAATGTGAACCTCCAGCATTTTAATTCTCTCTCCTGTCAGAAGCACTGAAGTTTCTAGGTGTGTTCATATCCAGTTAGTTGCAAAGGCATCTTTCACCTTAAATATCTCTCTTTTTATGAAAATTTACACTCTTGTCTGTCTCCTGAGGCAGTTGGGACAGTGGGAAGGGTTTAAGATTAAATGTGGGGACTAATTCTTAATAGAAATGCATCCTTGGACAAATTACAGTCTAGGGCCATGTTCTTCATATTACAACCCAAAGCCAAGATCGCTATATAGGAGTAGGACATAAAAATATATCTCCTTCACTCATGAAAAATATCCCATCCCTGGACCCTGGGCAGGAGTCCAGCCCAGGATTTCCAGGTGTTCCCAGTCTTTGGGCAGGACAGAACACAGACTAGTTTGGACTCATTGAGTTTTTCTTGTTGCTATGTTTAGAGGTAGTTTGTTGAAAAAAACAAATGGTCACTGAGTATATAGGTGGATATGAATGAGAGAATAAGGGATGGGTGGGAGTTTCCTGACCTGATGTCTTGGTCTCTGTGACTCTCTTGTACGACCTCTGGATTCACCAGTACCTACTGGTGAGCTGGATCCTACACGTCCAGGGCAAGAGCTGGAGTGGGTTAGAGAAATCAATTCTGATGGAAGTACTCAGAACTATGGCACACAGTGAAGGGCTGATTTACTATCTCCAGAGACACCATCAAGAACACATGATACCTTCAAATGGAGCCAAGAACACAACCAACCAGTCGTTACTTTGTAAGACACACAATGACGAGAAGTCATCACAAGTCCAAACTCAAACCTACATGCAGGAGAGTCTGAACCACAAGGACATGCTCTGCATCCTGATCAAAAGGACAATCTCAGGAGCAGGTGCAGTTGGAGGTTTGCTCTGATTTTCTGTCTGGTATCATCTACCTGTAAAAGTTTTTCCCAGACCCTGGCTGGTGGCTCAGTGGATAAGATGCTGGCCTGCAAAACCAAAGATTGCTGGTTCTATTTCCAGCCAGGGCACATAACCAGGTTGCAAGCCAGGTCTCCAGTCAGGTCCGTAGGTGGGGACAGGTGAAAGGCAACCATACATTGATGTCTCTCTCCATCTCTGCCTCTCTCTGAAAGTAATAAATGCTTTAAAAAATGTTTTAAAAATCTTTTTCCTCAGGAACCTCCCTGGATTTCTGAGTTTATGCTCACTTCTGATGTCACTGAGTTAGAAAAATGTATTTTAAAGAAAGACAAATTTATTATGTGAACAAAAGGTAGTCTTTTTCAGACTTTCTTATGTTCAATACCAATAAATCATAGATTTTCTAACCCCAAAGTACTGATTCTATACAGAGAATCTGCTGAACCAAACTGTGCATCCCAGCCCAGCCCCACACAACTCAGTGTCCAAGCCAACGAGTAGCAGGACATGGTCATGTTGCACAGCTGGCACCTAAATTGTTGAACGCTATGCCAGATACCAAGACCTGTCATGATGAATTTTATAGACATAGCATCATGCTGACAACACCAAGAATATGTGGCACCTCACAGAGGCAAAAGGCCACACAACAGATTGGTGTGGATGTTGGTGCTGATGATAAACACACACATGCATGAGCACATACCCACACACTCACAAACACACCAAGGACACATAGTTGAAATCTCTGGGAAGAATAGAAAAATCCCTTCAACAAGTCAGATGTACTTTGATAAAGCCAGAAAAGGGGAATGATTCAAGGCTTACAATTTGTTCAGGTAGTGGTGGAGGGACTATTCTGCTCAAAGGGGCTGGTGTAGTTTCCATCTTTCTATGACTCTAAAGAGGAGACCAAGCTTTCTTATCAGATGAGGAAGAGGATGGAAAGAGCCTTCATTAGCCATCAGCAAAACATAACCTAAATTATTACCTGACTACCTGAACCACCTAACAACTATAAAAATGAGCAAAAGAAAGAAAAATAGTCATTATGTGGCAATAGCACTTCTATAGAAAATAAGATTAATGATGATTATAAGTAAATGAATGATTATGTAATGGCGGTAGTGTCAGAAGTGGTGATAGTGATAGAATTGGTTATGGGCTTTGTTTCAAAGTCTTAGGTGAAACCTGTTTCCTATCCAAGATCATCATTTTATAAGGACTTAGGTCAACTTTCAGGTGGGGCCTTCATGATTTCAATCTTTCAATATCATCTAAAAAGGAGAAACCAGCTTTGTTTTCAGATCAAGGATCGTGGTATGCATGCAACCACCACGAACACAGAAAATGGGAAGAATAATCATAAGTAAAGAACTGATAATGAAGATAATGATGTGATGATGATGATGATGATGATGATAAGAAACAAGGATCTTTAGCAATGAAACTATGGCTCCCCATTACCAGTGCTCCTCCAGTCAGGGTGTCCTCTTCCCTGTAAGTGTTGAGAGATTTCATCAATGGAGCCCAGTGAATTATACAGCTGATGTGAGTCAAGGTGTAACCAGATGAATAACAACCTCAGAAGTGTCCAACCCGTAATCCCCAGGACCTGTGACATTGTTACAAAATATATCAGAGAAACTAAAAATGTGAGTGAGCGTAACAAGAAATCCCCTTTCTTCCAGTTTGCAATGACATGCTTTTGTATTTCTCTTGATCTCTAACTGAAGATTTGTAAATATTTCTATTTTAACAAACTCCTGTTTATAATTACTTATGTATTATCTTAGATTAGATAAGTTGTCTTTTTCATGTCCTTTACTTCCTTCTGGGTCCTAAATAGAAGTGTTTTTAAAACTCTTACAAATAGTAACATGTTGTTTATGAAAATGAGGCATATTTGTGTTATGAGGTTCAAAATATATCCAGGATTCTCCTCTTACAAATATCCAAAGACACTTCCAGTTTTGCGTGTGATTTTTCAGCAGCAATGCACTCCTGGAAATAGAGACAACTTTAGTAAAGCTGCTGTAATCAGTGAACATGCAAAATGAAGGAAGACCAATTTGGGGGGATTTTTATTAAAAAATCCAATAAAACTTTCATCAGAATGTTGATAAATTAGACTTTGTTAAAACTATACCAATCTGTTCATTAAAAAGATATATTAAACCAATAATATGAAAAATGTAAACACGAGGAATATATTTCCAAATCATGAATCTGAGTGAAGAGGTGCTTATTATACATTAGGGTCTTTCTATGCTGTGTGAGGAGCCCAGCCCACTCTGACCACAGTTACCATTCCCAGAAGTAGGGAACAGGGAGGCTGGAGGTGATGGTTTCGTGTTGAGGAGGAAGTTCTCTTTCCTGTGAGTGCAACTCTGCCAGGAATTCTCCCAATTTCCCTCCCTCTGAAACCCAGCACCACTGACACCATGAGACTGAGGAAACAGTTCAGTTAATATACTACCATTAATTTTGTCATATGAAACTCTCTTTCACATGCAGGAATGAATGCGCTGCTCTTTGCAATATGCTTACAAGGAAACTGTCAGTGTGAGTTCTATCACTTGAATAGTACATCTTATTCTAACCCCATTTCATGGTAAGTCACAGTAGTATAAAGTTCTCATTCCCTGTTACACTGATACCTTGACTGAGGACTTCCATCCTTGAGGTCTGTGGGACATAAATGTTTATCAGCTTCCCAGTCACTGACACACTGTCATAGCAGCCTGAACATTTTTAAATGAGGGAGCATGTTTCTCTGTCTTTTCCAGAGTCTAGAACTGTATTCCTTGTCCTATGGCCTCTCTCTCCTTCTCCACGGCCTGGCACACATCATCTGACATCTGTGGTCACATTGCCTCCTTCTCATGGAGTATAATCTCCTTCTACTTCTGTCTATTATAGACATATTATACTAAGACCCAACCAGATTTTTCTGGAACATATTTGGATCCCCCCAAAAATTAACCAAACATGACGACATCTCTTTGCCATATAGAACTCACAGGTACCAAGCATAATTCAAACAATCACAGCCAAACACACTGATCATTGGTATTATGTTTTATATTTATTTCACTAATTTCTCTATTCTATTATCTTATGTAAGGTTCTCCATGACTGTCTATAAACAGAGAACATCTGGACCTGGCTGGTGCATAGTGGATAAAGTGCCGGCCTGCAAACCCAAAGATCGGTGGTTTGATTTCCCAGCCAGGGCACATAACCAGGTTCCAAGCCAGGTCTCCAGCCAGGTTCATGGAAGGAAATAATACATTGATGTTTCTCTCCCTCTATGCCTCTGCCCCTTCCTCTCTCTCTGGAAATAATAAATAAAATATTTAAAAGAAAAAGAAAGAACCTCTGTAAATGGCTTTTCCTGGTTGCAATAGACAAACAGTTTCTCCATAAGCTTCTGCATCTCTAGCTTCTCTGTGTCTCTGAGTCACAGTGATAGAAAAGCATCTTCTCAAGACCCAGTTTACTTTGGTTTTTTGGTGGTTGGAAAATCAGAGACTCTCAGGGCCAAGGGAACCACCATTGTGAAGTACACTGAGTCCTGTCTTACAAGATCTCAGCCTGGGTCATTTCTCAACAGGATGCACTTGTCTACATCCTTGGAGTGTGGGTAACATTAGATACAGATGCCCATTCACACCATCATTCAGAAAAGGGGTCCTGCTTTTCTCTGGATCAGATTCAGTGGAGCAGTAGGGGACATTGAGGTGCGCACTGACCCTGAAGCAGGCCTTATTGTCACCATATGTTATCTCTCGGACATGATCTAGGCCAGTTGAAATTCTTTGTTTAGTTATTGAAATTATGCCATAAACACCCTCCCCAGGACACTCACACATGAACTGAGGCAGGTCCCCAATGGCAGAGCTATATATATAGAAGGAGGACATGCAAATAAGTCCCCTCTGCTCATTAAAAGGAGCCCAGCCTTGACCCTGCAGCTCTGGGACAAGAGCACAGCCTGGGATTCCCAGGAGTTCCAGTGCCTGGTCAGGACAGAATACAGACTGCTCCCCATGGAGTTTGGGTTCAGCTGGATTTTCCTTGTTGCTTTTTTAAGAGGTAGCTTATGGATAACAAGAGACTGACTATGTAAGTGGATATGACTGAGTGAAACAGTGGATGTGTGAGTTTTCTGACCTCATATTGTTGTGTTTGCAGGCATTCAATGTGATGTGCAGCTGGTGGAGTCTGGCGGAGGCTTGGTAAAGCCTGGGGGATCACTGAGACTCTCCTGTGTGGCCTCTGGATTCACCTTCAGTAGCTACTGGATGCACTGGGCCCGCCAGGCTCCTGGGAAGGGGTTGGAGTGGGTTGGTGCGATCAATACTGATGGAAGTAGCACATACTATGCCAACTCAGTGAAGGGCCGATTCACCATCTCCAGAGACAATGCCAAGAACACGCTGTACCTGCAAATGAACAGTCTGACAGCTGAGGACACGGCCATGTATTACTGTGCAAGAGACACAGTGACTGAGTCACTGTAAGTCTAGACACAAACCTCCCTGCAGGAGGAGCTATGACCATCAGGTGGCGCTCAAGGTTTCCAAATGCAAGAACTATTCCAGGAGCAGGTGCTGTGGGAGATATGGGCTGGTTTCCTGTGTGGTTTCTTTTTTCTGTAACAGTTTCCCTCTCTGGATTACTTTCTGAATTACTGAATTTGCAATCACCTCTGAAGTCTGTGAGTTAGACAGGTGTTGTCAAGAAAGAACACTGTCACTTGGAGAAAAGACAGAGACCTTTTTAGACACTGTTGTATCCACTTCCAATGAACCATCAATCTCTCTGGGTCACATCCAATAAAGACTCTGCTGGATGCAACAGTACATTCCAACCTGCTCAGTGTCCATACTGCCCACAAACAGGACACGTGCATGCAGGAGAGCTGGCACTTAGATAAATGAACCCAAAAACCAGAGGAGAAGGAGCCCTGGTGGTGCCAGTCATACTACTGGCATCTTACTCACAGCACCAAGTGTAGGGGCCACCACTCAGAGGAAGAGGCTCCCAGGGCAGCTTTGTGTGGGCATGCATGCAGATGACAGACACCCCAAGAGGGTATGAATGATTTTCATGACATTTGAAGCCTCTGGAGAGTACAGAAAAGGCCTTTCAGCAAGTCACTGTAAGTCCAGATGTGCTTAGAGCCAGGAAATGGGAATGACTCTGGGTTCTTATTTTTTTCTAGATGGTGGGAAAGGATAATTTTGCTTACAGGGACTTATTTGGTTTCAATCCCCCAATGGCATCTAATTAAGACCAAATTTTTTTTTTCAATTTATATTTTACTGTTGTTATATTACATTCATCTCACTTTCCCCTCTTTGCTCTCCCCTTCCCCACGCTACTTATTCCCCCACCACAGTCAATCCCACGTGTTGTTTGTGTCCATGGGTCATTGATGCTAGTTTCTTGACTAAACTGTTCCACTTCTTTGCCTCCTTCTCCCCTTTCCCCTTCCCCTCCCCTCTGTACACTGAGAGTCTCTTCCTGGTATTCATGTCTCTGGTTCTGTTTTGTGTGCTTGTTTGTTAATTAGCCCTCTGTATTAAATGTAGTATTTCCTTTTTGCTACCTGGGATATTTCACTAAGCATGATACTCTCCAGTTCCATCCATGCTATATCAAAAACAGCAGGAAATATTTTCTTTCTGCTGCATAGAACTCCATGTTGTAAATGTACCACAGTTTCGGTGTTTTTTGTTTTGTTTTTTTTTTTTTTTTTAATTTTTATTTTATTTTATTTTATTTTATTTCATTTTATTTTAATCCATTCATCCACTGAAGGAAACTTAGGTTGTTTTCAGTGCTTGCTATTGTAAATAGTGCTGCTATGACCATAGGGTTGCGTAGGTTCTTCTGAATTGGTGTTTCAGGATTTTTTGGATATAATACTAGCAGTGAAATAACTGGGTCATAAAGCAATGCTATTCTTAGTTTTTTAAGAAGAGTCCATAATGATTTCCATAGTGGCTGCACCAGTCTTCATTTCCACCAGCATTGCACCAGGGTTCCCTTTTCTCCACATTCTTACTAGCACTTGTTGTTTGTTGATTTGTTGATAAGGGCCATTCTGACAGGTGTGAGGCGGTATCTCATTGTGGTTTTCACGTGCATCTCTCTGATGGCTAGTTATGTTGAGCATTCTTTCATGTGTCTGAGGGCCCCTTGTACATCTTCCTTGGAGAAGGGTCTGCTCAGGTCCTTTGTCCATTTTTTAATTGTTTGTCCACCTGTTTTTGGGTTTTATTAGCTCTTTGTATATTTTGGAGATCCAACCCTTGTCTGAGGTGTCATTGGCAAACATTTTCCCATAAGATTGATTCCCTTTTTATTTTGTTTATGTTTTCTTTATCTGAGCAGATATTTTTCGGTTTGATGTATAGGGCTTTTATGTTGGCACTGCTTATGTTTTATCTTTTTCCATCTTGATTGCATTCTGGTGTATGGTGTAACTTGGTGCTCTAGTTTCATTTTTTTTGCATGTGCCTGTCCAATTCTTTCAGCACCACTTCTTGTAGAGACTATTTGCACTCCATTTTATGTTCCTTTCCCCTTTTTCTTTTTCTTTTTTCTTTTTTTATTTTATTGTTGTTGTATTACATCCTTTCCTCTTTTTCAAATAATAGTTGTCCATAGAGCCCTGGGTTTATTTTTGGGCATACTATTCTGTTCCATTAATCTGTTTGTCTGTTTTTGTGCCAGTACCAGACTGTTCTGATTACTATGACTTTGTAATATGGTTTGATCTCTGCTATTGTGATTTCTCCTACTTTATTCTTCTTTCTCAGGATTGCTGTAGCTATTTGGGGTCATTTTTTGATCCATATTAATTTTTAAAGTATTTGTTCTAATTATGTGAAATATGATGTTGGTATTTTAATTAGGATTGTGTTAAATCTATAGATGGTTTTGGGTAGTATGGACATTTTAATGATGTTAATTCTACCCAACCATGAACATCATATATGCTTCCATTTATTTACATCTTTCTTAATTTCTTTCTTTAGTGTTCTGTAGTTTTCTGAGTACAAGTCTTATACTTCCTTGGTTAAATTTATTCCTTGGTACTTTATTTTTCTTGTTACTATGAAAAATGGGATTTGTTTTCTAGCTTCAATCTCTTATATTCCATTGTTGGTGTATAAAAATGCCTTTGATTTCTGGATATTGACTTTGTATCCAAATATTTTGCCAAATTCACTTATTAGGTTGAGTAGTTTTTAGTGAAGTCTATATTATAGGGTTCTGTATGTACACTATCAGGTCATCTGCATATAATGACAGTTTTACTTCCTCCTTTCTAATTTGGATGCCTCTGACTCCTTCTTCCTGTCTGATCACTGTGGCTAGAACTTCCAAGATTATGTTGAATGGAAGTGGAAAGAATGGACACCCTTGCATTATTCCAGATCTTAAGGGAAACACTTTCAATTTTCACCCACTGAGTATAATGTTAGTTACAGGTTTCTTGTATATGACCTTTATTATGTTGATGTATGTTCCCTCTATTAGCATCTTGCTCTGGATTTTTACCATAAAAGGGTACTGTACTCTATCAAATGCTTTTTCAGCATCTATCAATATGATCATATAGTTTTTGTCTTTCAGTTTGTTTATGTAGTGTATTACATTTATTAATTTGTGAACATCGAACTACCCTTGCGTCTCTGGGATGAATCCCAGTTGGTTATGGTGTATGATTTTTTAAATATGCTGTATTGCTGGATCTGGTTTGTCAATATTTTGTTGAAAATTTTTACATCTTTATTCATCAGAGATTTTGGCCTGTAGTTTTCTTTCTTTTTTGGGCCTTGCCCTAGATTGGGGATAAGAATAATACTGAACTCAGCCCCAACTGGTGGCACAGAGGCAAAGGTGCCACCCTGCAAACCAAAATGTTGCTTGTTCAGTTCCCAGCTAGGGCACATAACCAGACTGCAGGCCAGGTCCATATCTGGAGACAGGTGAAAGGCAACCACACATTGATGTCTTTCTTCCTCTCTCCTCTCTCTCTCTCCTTCTCTCACTAAAAAATGATAAATATAATCTCAAAGCATTATTAAAAATGTTGGCCTCATAAAAAGAGTTTGGGAGTTTTCCCTCCTCTTGGATTTTTTTGGAATTGTTTGAGGAGGATAAAAGTAGGTTCTTTCTTAAACATTTGATGAAATTCACCTCTGTAGCCATCTGGTTCAGGGCTCTTTGCACCGGGAATTTTTTTATTACTTCTTCAATTTCACAAGTTGTTATAAGTATATTCAGGCTTTCTGCTTATTCTTGGTTGAGTTTTGGTAGGCTATACATTTCCAGAAATTTGTCCATTTCACCCAGGTAGCCAAATTTCTTAAATATGTTTGTGTGTAGTAGTGTCTGTGTGTAGTAACAATCCTTTGTACTCTGTGTCATTGCTTGTGATTTCTCTTCTGTCATTTCCGATTTTGTTTATTTGGGTTCACTCTCTTTTTTTCTTCATGGTCTAGATAATGGTTTGTCAATGTTATTTTTCTTTTCAAAGAAACTGATCCTGGGTTTACTAATCCTTTGTATTGTGATTTTAGTCTCTATGCCATTTATTCTGCTCTGGTCTTGATAATTACCCTCCTTCTCCATGCTCCAGGTTTTCTTTGTCATTGCTCTTCTAGTTCTTGAAGCTTTATGGTACCATCCTTGTATCCCTGGGATGAAACCCACTTGATCATGGTGTATGATCTTTGTAATATACTGCTGAATCCAGTTGGCCAATATTTTGTTGAGAATTTGAGCATCTATGTTCAT
>PVIW01014471.1:0-23297 GCA_004026585.1 Noctilio leporinus
TCAGGGGGAAAGGGGTAGGGGGGAGGGGGGAGGCAGAGGCAAAGAAGGGGAGCAGCTTAGACAAGAACCTAGTATAAAGGAACCATGGACATGGACAACAGGTGGGATTGACTTTGGGGGGAAAGGGTGGGTGGGGAGGGGGACAGAGGGGAGCAAAAAAGGGATGGATGTAATACAACAACAATAAAATTAAAAAAAAAAAAAAAAGAAGAAGAAGAAGACTGTAAGACAATAGAGTTATTATGGAGATAACCAAAGGTAAGGTCCCTGTGAGTGCTGGAAGTTTCTGAAAGATGTAAAACATTCTAAGTTGGAAGACGATCCAGATTTTAAACAGTAAATTCCCTATGTAAGCATTTTTAGTTATGGCCTAAGATATTGCAGAGTCTCTAGTAATTTATTATGACTTCTTTTCTCATTCTAAATAAATATTAACTTTTGTACCTGGTTTTATATTTGTGATTTTCTACTCTCTTATATCCCCCCTCCCAAATTGTGTAAACATCAGATCAAAGAAACCTGGGTCTGTCAGTGATGAAAAACTTCATAAAGCTATATAAAGAATAAAATCTGAGAAAGTTAAAGTTAGATTACAGGGGTAAGTTCAATTGTCTCACTAAATAAGTGGGATGGGGAAAGAAAAAAAATTGGAAAATATTTTATGTAGAACATTTATACAAATGCTACATTTAACATTTTTCTAAAAGGATCATATTTTATTTTTCTTATCATAATTATGTAAATATAAAGATAAATTCAAATGTTCTGTAAATGC
The DNA here is from genome assembly GCA_004026585.1 of Noctilio leporinus. Taxonomy (NCBI): domain Eukaryota; kingdom Metazoa; phylum Chordata; class Mammalia; order Chiroptera; family Noctilionidae; genus Noctilio; species Noctilio leporinus. The sequence continues at coordinate 776 of PVIW01014471.1, forward strand.
ACCTAAATGTCCTTCTGGTTACTGCACTGTATACAAATATAGTTCTCAGTATGCTGCAATGGGAAAAAGGAAATTTTGCCTCCTGTGCTATGGGGTGTCCTTGGGATGTTTTTGCTCCATTTCCAGAAACTAGATCCCGAGTTCTGCAGGCGGAGCTCACTGGCTAGGTGGCCATTGCCTGACAGAAATATCTGGTCTATGTGGCAACACTGGGCTCCTGTTGCACCCTCTGGTGCAGGGGCTGCAGGGCTTGGTTTATTGGCCAATCCAGCAGGTTAATGATTCACATTTGTTTGACAGGTTGAAATATTCTGCAGAGTTGTCTGCGCTGTTATGCATGGAACAAAATGTGGACGTATTTGTGTAATGTCATTTAGGTTTCTTAAGGATCAATGAGGATTTACTTTTCTGAAACCCCAGTCGTTAAATCTTTTAGGCAATCTTTATCTACACAACCCTGACTGACAAAGCTGCTCTGGCTGGACATTTGGAGCCTTTCTCCCTTCTTTTTTGTTGAGGTTGTTAACTGGTTTGTTTTCTATTGATGGCAATGATACTTTTGAAAAGTACTGTCCAGTTATGTTCTAGGTTGCCCCTTAATCTGGGCTTATCTGATGTTTCCTCATGATTAGAGGTTGTTTCTGCATTTGAGGAAGAAATATCACATATATTATGCTGTGTCTTTCTCAGGACATCACATTAGAGACTCAGGTGGTCAATTTGTCCTTTTAGGGGAATTAAAATAAGGACTATAGATTAGATAATAGTATTATATTAATTTCCTGATTCTGATACTCTACCATGGTTATCTAAGAGAACATCCTTATTTTATTTTTCAAATTTTTTTGAGAATATCCTTACTTTATTTTTAAAATTTTTTGAGAACATCCTTATTTTAAAAAGTAAACATTGAAAGAGAGAAAGAGAACAATAAAAGAAATATGTTAAAATGCTAACATTTAGAGAATGTGGGTGAAGATATGGATGTTCTTTGTACTATTTTAGAAACTTTTCTTTAAGCCTGAGATTATTTCAAAATAAAAAAGTTTTTAAAATGCAGAAGAAGTCCAGTTGTTGTATATGTCCTATTTTATAATGCAGGAGAGATTCTGTCCCCAACCATATTATTGACTAATGACAATGGGTCATTCATCAGTTAGAACAATTTAAAAATTATGTTTATGTACAAAAATTGAGGGATGAAAAATTATAATTGCCTTCTCAGTCTATTTCAATCAATAGGCTTTGAATCAACTTTTAACTTTCTAAAGATTGACTAACATATGTTTAAAAACCATGACTAGTTTAGATAATGTAAAATGTATATATTAACTCTTTAGTTATCACTTTGTTGTCATTTTTCCATCCTCTGTCTGCCTTTGAGTAAAAACCACTTTCCAAATATTGAAAAGAAACCTATAACTAGGTTTAGGATAAAATTCCAGAGCATCCTGGTGGGATGTCAGTTGTTCACTTTACGGATTATGAAGATTAATGTTGTGTTCAACATGTTTGTTGTTTTTAACATTTTGCCCATTTTGCCATTGGTTGATGGGTCATTTTCCAAAAATTCCGAAGACCATAGTTAGTTTTTGTTTTTTGCTTTTTAATCACAGTCCATAACTTTAGACTTTAAAAAAAATATTTTATTTATTATTTCCAGAGAGAAGAAGGGAGAGAGGCACAGAGGGAGAGAAACATCAATGTATAGTTGCCTTTCACCTGCTTCCAGCCACAGATCTGACTGGAGACCTGGCTTGCAACCTCATTCTGTTCCCTGGCTGGGGAATTGAACTAGTGACCTTCAGGTTCACAGACTGGTGCCTTATCCATTGTGCTACCAGCCAGGGGTACTTTAGACTTTTTATATTACAAGATTTGAGTAAATTAAAAAGCCAGGCAGTTTTCTAATTACCTGAATAGGTAAACTGCATGCAATTTACCTGAATAGAATGTTTAGCTAATCTTGTGGTAGCTGTTTTTTAAAAACTCAAACGTGCTGTAATCTGTGCCATGATATGAATATTAAGCACAAAGACTATATAAATCCTAGCCTGCTGGTCTCTTGACCTGATCAGGAAGGTGGTTAGAGGTAGCTAAAAGGGCAGCAGCTTTGGAGTTGGCCAGATTTGGATCTGCTAACCAGCTCAATCATTTATTAGCTCTGTGACTCTGGGTAAAAAGTTATACATGGAATGGCAGTTACGACAGGTTAAATAGGTTATCTATTATAACCAAAGAACATGGCCAGGAAGGTGGACCTAAAATCTAGTCCACATTTTGCTCACCCAGCTGTGTTCCTGGCAAGGTTGTGCCAGCCCTAAGAAAGGGGCACTGTTTCCTAATTGGTTCTCTCAGGGGAGGTCTTTGTGATCCAATACCTAGAGGAACACTTCTTTCAGATTGCATAGTGAATACAAATGTGCTAAAAGCAGCCTGAAGAAGTCCCTTTACATGTGCTGGTTTCAGTATTCCCATTTTTGAGGTGGAATTAAGCTAGAAGAGGTTCAAAAACTCAAGGTAGGGATGTTTATGGCTATAGTATTAGACATAGCAAAAAGCTGGGAAACAGACTAGAGTAAAAGAAGCAGGCCAAATATATTATGAAATGAGGGAGAGGGCATTATAGGATCATGTTTCACAATATAATAGTAAGTGATATTAATAAAAGAAGCATAAATGTATATTCACAAAATTAAACAGGATTATCAATGTCACAGTACTGATAATAATTTTCTCTAAATTACAAAAATCTTATGATCTATATTTTGTTTGACTTTTTTGTATTTTCCAAATTTTAATATGATAATGTGTCATTTTATAAGAAAAAGATGTAAAGAAAAATTTATATAAAAATGTACTCCTTTTTCTAGGTCTTGACTTTAAACTATTTATCTTAAATAAAGTAATTCAGAAATATAACCAGAAATTAATTAGACAGTTACAAAAATCTGTGAAAAATCAGAAACACCCTAGGGGAAAATATGGTAAAAAGTCATAGTTTCTGCAAATGCCACTATGAAATTATATTTCTAGTCTGTTTTATTTTCAGTCTATTCTTGTGAAGCTTGTTGAGAACAAGTGTGCGATAGCTAAGGGAGGCCTGTTCATCCAGTTTTCAGTGCAAACTAATCAATTGGCACCTTTATCTTATTTTTGGGCATATTTCCTGAAAATAAAACATGACAATCTGGGAATATTGGAAAAAAAAAAAAAACAGAACTTTTATATATTATAGCACGTCAGCTATGCAAATGCAGAGGTACGTAGATACAGAGCCAACATCTACAGAGACAAAAAATGGAAGGAAAACATCAAGACATCACAACGTTTATCTCTGTAATGGGATTATAGGCAATATTAACCTTATTCTTTATAGCATTTTCTGTATTTTCAAATTGTCCTACAGTTAGGTATTAGTTGAATTTCCAAGAAGAAAAAAAAGTCTATTTTAAAAAGAAAACACTACATTGTGCTTTATCCAATTTAGTGACATTACTTCAGCCTTTTTCCAAAATGCTTCACTGGGTGAGAGTTTAGAGACATAAATTTATTATTTCAAGGGTTATATATTATATATTATCTCTTTTAGCAACTGGAGAAAAATTCATGAAATATTGCAAAACAAGGTTCAAAATCACATTTATTCTGTACAGGTTTCATCCCCAAAACTTTGTCTCACCTTCCCTTTGGCATCCCAATTCTACCAAATATTTTATGTTTTATATCTTAAGAACTTATTAATCAGAAGATATTTGTAGAATTATTTTCTTTGTTTGCCTGGTGGGTTCAGTCTATAAGAGAGTGCTTACTGAAAACCTTGCTGGTATCTTGTGTTTATGTTGCACCTTTCTCCTATCTTCAAGGAAAAGGAATATTGGGAGACTGTACAGGGACAAGTGTGGAGGGAAGTTGGGGTTTTGATAGCCAAAAGTGAAGGGGCCCACCTGAGAAAAGATTAATTCTGACTCTGTGAAGAACAGTGGTGTTCCATTGATGGAGAAAGCCAAAGATGACCCCAGATTCTACCCATGGGATGAGGGGACCCATTTGGACTGTGGATGTGCAGTACCAAATGCCAGGCCCTGGGCAAACAAGCTCTCAGCAGATGGCCTCAAATGGGCTATGGGGCCTGAGTTAAATCAATACCAATGATGATCAGTCATCAACACTGGAAGACAAGGACTTTCCCCATTTCCCTCAACTGAGTTACCCAAGAGGTTCGCTAGTATTGGAGGAGAGGATAGAGGAAGAGTCTCTAAAACTAGCAGATCCTGGACTTCTCATCTAGGCTGGTAAATAATATTTCAATCCTCACCAAAGGACATTTTTTCATTGATTTTAGAGAGATAGGCATGGAGAGGTGGAGAAAGGGAGACAGAAAGAGAGAGGGAAAAACACTGATGTGAGAAAGAAATATTTACTGGTTGCCTCCCATCTGTGCCCTGAACAGAGACTACACTCCAACCAACTGAGCTTCACCAACCAGCGATGATTTGATTTTTTGAGAGAAAAAAAAACATGGAATTTTTTACCCTTCATGTCATGGGAAAATTAATACATGTTTTAATTAATAAAAACCATTTTAAATAAAATGATTTCTAAGCCATAATTAATAACCCTATAGCATAAAAAGCAATCTCTGTAAAGTCTGGTCAAAAGGCTGAGCTGAACCATTAAAATCAGAATCCTGAATCAGAAGGCATGCTTTCTCCTGCCAAATCAGTGTTTACATACCAAGCTTACCTGACTTGGCTGATTGATGCCCTGTAGAGAGATCCCAGGCAAAGCCTAGAATCTCCCATTAATTCTTCAGGGCACACTGGAGTCTTCAAGGAGTCAGGGCTGAAAATTCCATTAAAACTTCAAAGAGTAATCATGAATTGCCCAAATCCATCCAATTTCCTTGACCTTTGAGGGTCTAGATCCAAACATGCATCCCTAGGATTGTACTTTCCAGTGACTTCAAAACTTCTACAGACATTCATACATCTTGATACAAAACCTGGGGTAGAAAAGTGGGAAGCAAATATGTTTCAACCTTGGGGATTAAAAACAAATTAACCAGTCATATATGCCACATTGCTCCCCCAGAGGGATCCAGGGAATCACCCTGTAATCAAACACTTTGATAGCTCTACTTTGAATGAATGGACAGTCTTAGAGGGATGAATCAGGTATGTCAAAAGCCTCATGTTAATTTAGGTCAGATTTTGATATCAAAAGAGTTAAGACCTGGCTGGTGGCTCAGTGGAAAATGTGCCGGCCTGCGAACCCAAAGGTCACTGGTTCAATTCCCAGCCAGGGCAACCTAACCAGGTTGCAAGCCAGGTCTCCAGCCAGGTCCATAGCTGGAGGCAGGTGAAAGGCAACCATACATTGATGTCTGTCTTCCTCTCTGCCTCTTTCCCTTCCCCCTCTCTCTGGAAATAATAAATAAAATCTTAAAAAAAAGTTAAGAAAAAAAATTTGTTTATGGATTCTTGAAATGTGATTAAGATCTCATAGACCTGTATTTAATGCAGATACATTAAATACTGCTTAAAAACTCAAACTGGATGTTCAAATGATATCTCAAAATTATATATCTAAAATAAGTCTAATGGACCTCATCCTTAAAATGTCTTTCTCACCCAGATTTTTCATAATATACATTGGTCTCTTCATAGCCAGGTTATTAAAGCCAAAATTCTTCCTTCTCTCATTCTTTGTGTCCCCAGACAGTCAAGTTAACTCCCAAACCATTCATTGCTTTCCATTTTCTCTGCCACCCCATGGTCCATGAATTGTCATTATTGGCTGGGCCACAGCTCACATATGATTGTCAACCCCACCCCATCCATTTTGGATTGCAGATGTAGGAATCTCTTAAAATCATGCATTGGCATGTCAGTACCCAGCTTTCAATCCTTCAGTGCTTCCCATTATTATCATAGATAGTTAGCTAGTTATTAATAAGGGAAGGAGGCAAAGGGAATCAGAAAAAGTAATCAGGGAGCATAAATCTGCTAGTTTATCCAAGAAGCTACAGATTCACACACTCCAGGGGATTGCAGCAAGAGGATGAAGAATCCTCCTTCCCCTGCACAGTGGGGAAGGGCTTGCTTTTCAATCTCCTCAGCCTACTTGCCAGGCCATGGGAGGAAATAAATACATGTGCAATAGAAGTCAAAATGGCACAAGAAGAGGTGCTTGGCCATAGAGACCTGCTGGTCTAACCTAGAAGAGATGACTGGCAAGGGAGCAGACCCATCAGAAAGCCTCAAAAGCTTGGGAACTTGATTGTATAGTCTGAAAAATCTCCTGGTCCTTCCCAAGCCTGAAATATTATAACCTGGCTTAGCAAAGAAGTTTCTCTCCCTTTCTCCTTTCCTCTTCTTCCCTCCTCTTTCTCTCTCTCTCTCTTTCTCTCTCTCTCCCTACAACCCCCAAGGAACACGTGGTTTCCCCATTCATTTATATATTCTTTCCATAACCATGTGTTTTTAGCAGACACGTGGCCGTCAGCTGCACAGACTTCAAACACAGGCTTCCAATGAGAGCCTGGTTACTGCAATGCAGCCAGGAACAGGGAATAAGACTGCTAATGCTGGAAAAATAAAACAGAATCTCTGGACACTGGCTTTTGATTGGACCTTGCTGAAGATATTGTTGGGCTTTGTCCATGGTGGAACAAAAGGAGATGGACACAGGGGCAGCCTGAATAAATCTTGCCACAGCACTACCTCTTGTGCATGGGTCTGTGGAGTGTTTTCCTCACGTGAAAGAGCCCCACTTCCTTGGGGAACATCATGAGTTCTCTTTAAAGAACATCCATAGCTTCTTATGCCCAGTATCAGCCTCCCACCTGCACAGCTCTATCTTGTTACACTGGCTCTCCCATGTACTGCCCTCCACCCACACTGGCTTCATTTATTTTTTCTTACACTGCCACATTCTATCCTACCTCAGGGAATGGCATTTGCTGTTCTTTCAGGGTAGCCCCTCCATGCCCTTTCAGCTTTAGCACAGTGGGGCACCTCTTTAGAAAAGCCTTTCCTGATGATTTTCTAAAGTAAGTCTACTCCTCCACTTCCACTTCTCCATTTAGTGGCCTTTTTTAGTTCTGCATAGCACCAATTCTATGGTATGATGACTGTTTATTACTGCATCAGCTACTGTTGGTTCTGTGAGGTACTTATTCACTGCTGTGAATTAAGACAGGGCCTGGCTTGTAATAAAAAGGTGTGCAGTATAAACTCATTAAAATAATGAATAAATGAATGAATGAGCAAATTATGTCAAAAGTAAAGATAATTTAAGTGTCTCACATGGTGCCTAAAGTATAGCAAACACTCATTAGTTGGAAGTTAAAGTTATTACTGTATTCAGTTATCAATGTTATCATCATCATCATCATTATCATCAGAAGATATGCTACCTTGGGCTCATGAGATATACAACAGGCACCAATAAATGTGGGCAGGGATAAGGTTTCCAGCCTGTGATTATCTAGTCTAAAATTTCAAATAAGGCTGATCTTAAAGTACTAACCTTGACTTCTGCTTGCTTTCCAATGCATAGCTACCATTAAGAAGTATGATCTATGTGTGTTGGGGCTTCCTTCAAAAACTCTAGGGACTTTTTAGTGAATAATTAAATTTTAAAAGACTGGTCTTAGGCATTTCATTCAGCTAAAAACATATTATATTCATTGATATTCACCATACAGACCTCAGAAAAAAATTCATTGCTTAATGATTAAACTTCACATATGTTGCATATTAAAGTCAATATATCCCATGACATATTTAGATAACACATTTACCAATTTGTCTGCTATGCAAGCCCACATTTCTTTTTTAAAAATTCAGATTAGTTATCATCTTGACTACTATATGTTACCTATTAATCAGTTTTTAAAAATTCCATCTAGTAGAAAAGGTTAAAAATGTTTTGTGTAAACTAACAACAAGTGAAACAGAACCAAATATATGAATACAGTGAATAGGCCTTCAGTAGTCAGGGGGAAGGGGGTTGGGGGGAGGGGGAAGGAAGAGGCAAGGAAGGGGAGCAGTTTAGACAAGAACCTAGTACAAAGGAACCATGGACATGGACAACAGGTGGTATTGACTTTGGGGGAAATGGGTGGTTGGGGAGAGGGACAGAGGGGAGCAAAAAGCGATGGATGTAATACAACAACAATAAAATTTAAAAAAAGAAAAGAAAAAAATGTTTTGTGTGTCTGAAATTATAACATTTTTTGTTTTAGTTCAGGTAGAAAAAAGGGAATTATAGATTTTGAGAGTTTTATCTATAAAAGAATTAAATTAACTGTGCTTGTATGTATTTAAGAAAAACAACTTTGAATTGATTTAACCAAGGAAAATATATTTTTAAAGAAAAAATGTTATTATATGTGGTAATTTAAAACACATATCAAAACTACTTTTCTGTAATGTAAAGGATACAGCTGTTTTAAAAATGAAAAGGACATGAAAGATATGTTTCTTATGCCAGTTGATGAAATGTTTGACAGAACATAAAACCCCTGAAATTATTTGGATTTGATGTTCTTAGAAGCCATTCATCATTATTTCTGCTTTTGTGGTTGCTTCAAGATAAAGTAAATTATGAACATTCACTTAGCATGAAAAGTCATATCTAAGAAAAAAAGTCATATCTGATCACATGGCTTTATTTCAATGTGATCTTTACATTTTCTTCCTAGAATTAAAAAATATATACTTAATAGATGTATTATTAAACTTGAGATTTGGGGGGATGGAGTTAGCTGTGTACTTCAGAAATATTTGAGAAACCTTCCTTTAATTACAATTACAAAGCAAATGCAACAGTAAATATTTCAAATAATAGTAATGATCATCTTAAAGGCTCCTAATGTATCCCATTAATTTTGTTAAATGGATCCCACTGATTCAGAATTTATAATTACAATTACTTGATTGGGCTAGAGTTTCTTATATTTTCATATGTTCAGTTTTTAAAATAGTTTCAATGAACAAAATTGATACTTCAAGTAACAATGCTTCAAGTAATTTTCAACATTTCATATACCATCATCTATTTATCATCATCATTGCCACTGTTTAAGTCTGGAATCATTTTTGAAAATTCAGTTCAGGGCATATTTCCTCCCAAAATTCTCACAGTACTTCCATCTGCTAGGTAAAGGGGTCACCATGAGAAAATGGAAAATCAGAAAGCTTAATAAGGAGCCCAGGCTGGTGACTCAGTGGGTAGCTGCCAGCCTGTGAACCCAAAACCACTGGCTCAATTCCCAGCCAGGATACATAACCAGGTTGCAAGCCAGATCGCCAGCCAGGCCCAGGTGAAAGGCAACCACACATTGATGTTTCTCTCCCTTTCTTCCTCCCTCCCTCACCTTCTCTCTAAAAAATAATAAATTAAAACATAAATAAAATAAAATAAAATACTTCCAATAATAAAAACAAGAAAGTTTAATAAACTTCCCCAGGATCAAGTAGCTAGAAAGAGACAAAAGTTTATGTCAGTATTTCCATCCAGTTTTGGAAAAACATGCTAGCCATTACTTTGTGTTGTTGGGTAGAAATTTTAGAAATTAAACCACATTTTTTAAAATTTAAATTTATTGTTGTTGTATTATATTCATCCCCTTTTTGCTCCCCTCTGTTCTCTTCCCCACCCACCATTCCCCCACAAAGTTAATCCCACCTGTTGTCCATGTCCATGGTTCCTTTATGCTAGGTTCTTGTCTAAACTGCTCCCCTTTCTTGCCTCTTTCTCTCCCCTCTCCTCATCCGCCTTCCCCTGCCCACTGAAGGCCTGTTCACTGTTTTTATATATCTGGTTCTGTTTTGGTTATTGTTAGTTTTGTTCATTATTGTCCTGTAATGGGTGAGATCATATGGTATTTGTCCTTCACTGACTGGCTTATTTCACTAAGCATAATACTTTCTAGTTCCATCCATGCGGTTGCAAAGGGTAGGAGTTCCTTGTTTCTTTCTGCTGTGTAGTATTCCATTGTGCAAATGTACCCAAGTTTTTTGATCCAATCATCCACTGATGGGCACTTAGGCTGTTTCCAGCACTTGGCTATTGTAAATAGTGCTGCTATGAACATAGGGGTACATAGGTTCTTTTTTTTTTTTTTAACACTGTCCAAATGAATTTAATGCCCCCAACATAACAGAACCTCAACACATCCAGTTTCCCTAATAGTAACATCTTGCATTAGAATGATACATTTGTTACAATTGATGAGCCAGTATTAATAAACAATTATTAACTAAAGTCCACAGCTTATATTAGTGTTCATTGTTTATGTTGTACATGTAATGGTCTTAAAAATGTACAATGACATGTATCTGCCATTATAATATCATACAGAATACAGTTTCAGGGCCCTAAACACACCCCAAACTAAACATAATCTTCTCTCCTTCCCATCCCTCATACCCCTGACATATGTTCTTATGAATTGATGTTTTAGGATTCTTTGGGTATAGTCCAAGTAGTGTAATCACTGGATCAAAAGGCAATTCCATTTTTAGTTTTTTGAGGAAACTCCATATTGTTTTCCACAGTGGCTGCCCCAGCCTGCATTCCCACCAACAGTGTACGAGGGTTCCCTTTGCCCCACATCCTCACTAACACTTGTTGTTTCTTGATTTTAAACCACATTTTAATAGCTAAAATATAGACTGTTCATCAGTTCAAGATAACATTCCCAACAATTCACCTGAAAAAGTGAAGGTTCTTATGGTCAAGTATCTAAATTGTGAATTTAGATGTATATGTTTATTTTACTTTTTTAAAAGAAATAAATTGTGTATGCCTATCTTTACCTTTTCATCCTACTTTAGCAGAGAACATAGTTTTCTGGATACTAAATAGGTTATCAAGACAAAGATCAACTTCATAATAATAAAAACTTAGATAACTGCAAAGTCTTAACACTTCTCAATTTTCCCCTTTGGTTTAATGGCCAACCCAATGTAACAAGTTTATATGTAGTCTTTGAATTCCCAGGAGTGGATATTGTCATTAAAACAATGGTTATTAATTGTGTTTAAAGATAGACTTTTGAAACCCAAGGACTCTTTTATCCCTTAGAGAAACTGCATAATAAATTTTAAGTACAAATTCTTCATGCTCCTTCTTCAATCATGGTATGGTGGCTGCTAGAGTTTTCAAACATCAAATTCTGTCATTGAGTTCTAAAGACAGTAGAAAACAAGCGATGTTTTGCTTTAGACAAAGATCTAAAAACAATATACCATAATTAATAAAGTATTATATGATAAAACTTCTTTTTAATAAACTTTATGGTAGCACAGTGGATAAGGCTCTGGCCTGCAAATCCAAAGGTCACTCGTTTGATTTCCAGCCAGGGCACACATAACCAGGTTGTGAGCCAGGTCTCCAGCCAGCTCTCTGTAGCTAGAGGCAGGTGAAGGGCAACCATATATTGATGTCTTTCTCCCTCTCTGTCTCTCTCCCTTCCCCTCTCTCTAAAAATAATAAATAAAATATTTTAAAAAGTAATAGATAAATAAATAAAATTTATGGTCAAAATGTTGCCATGTGAAATCCAGTTGAAGCTTGGGTCTTTGGTTCATTGGTACCAAGACTTCTATTTGATAGTTCTTTGGTTATTCAACTATGAAGAGTCCAAGAGATAATCGCGATAATACTTTAGATACAAAATAAATTTGGGGCAACCCAGATAGATCAAAAAATAGAGAATTAAATTGAGTCAAATTAAAAAGTCCATTTTCTGCCTTGCAAATGTAATAACAAGAGCTCCAACCAAATTTCTGGGTCACTTCATGGTTCTTCTTGCCCTTCAACTGGCAACCTTAAGATAGAAGATTAAGTAAAAAGCCAGAGGTTAAATACATGTTGTTTACCTTATTTAGTAGATGTCAGTTGGGTCAAGACACAGTTACAAACAGTAAAAGCTCATTGGAATAATATCTATAAATGATAAGCAGGGACAGGAGTAAGAAGGGAAGTTCTTCAGCTCCTGAGATAGGTCTCACACCTAATAAAAGAGTAGGAAAAGGAATGAAAAGTGGATAGAAAGAGCCTCAACCTGCAGGGTAGTCCTGAGAAAATAAAAGAAAGCTCCAGTGTTAGGCAAAAATATCCAGGCTCTAGAATATTCCATCATTGGCCAAAGGCTGCCTGGAAAATGTGAGGCCTCAATGCAAATGCTGTGGCAGATCCAAAAGTGCTGCACCTGGGGTCTATCTGCTATCTGCTCTCTTTGTGACTAGTCAACAAGTCTTTTTTAAATGAAGTATCAAGCGGCACACCTCCATTACAGACACACAGTTTTCAAATAAAATTACATGTTAATAGTTACAGAGTTTGATAAGAACTTTGCAATATTTAAACCACTAGAATCCAGTCCTACACTTTAACTCTACCCCTAGTTATAAAATTTTGGAAAATAGTGAGTAGGTAGGACCATCCTCTTCCCTAATAGAGATATTGCTATTTAATAGCATTAGTTTTCATGAGTTTCACACTCACATATCTTCTAATAGCAGCAAATATTCAGCTTATATCCACTTGTTTCCATAGCACCATGGCAGTTTACTAGTTTTCAACTTAATGTCACTCCTGATGCACAGAACTATATCCTCGTGAAGGAAACCACACAAGAGTCTCAAAACATTTATTTCATGGTTAAAACCATTCTATTTAGGATCTTATAGCTGATCATTTGGTTGGGCTGTAAAGCATCTCAAAAATAGACAACATGGAAAAACAACATAGCAAAGCACTTTAATCTTGTTACATTACTGTCATAAACTCTATGTCTATAATTCACTGAAATAAAGGTGTCGTCAGAAGGAAAGAATGATTCACCATGTATCTACAAGTCCCAGCCATATTAGAAACCAGCTGCACAGTGAGGAAAGAATACTTTCTCAGCATTTGCCTGCTCATGGCTCAGCTTAAGGAAAGGTTTACAAATCATCAGAAATCCCAAATGTCTTCAAATTGAAAATCATCTCTAATTTACTAAGTGCCTGATTTGCAAGATTTTACCCAATCAATTTTTTTCTAAAATATATAAATTTTGATTCTAAATGTTGTGTAAAGGTATAAAATATGTTTCCAAAATATCAGAAGAAAAAAAATTTGTATATGCTTTACCCCTTATAAAATCTCAAAATGGAGGAATATTAGTCTGCTTAGGTTGCCATAACAAAATACCACAGGTGGGTGGTTTAAACAAGAGAAGTTTATTTTTTCACAAAAATAAACTGTGAAGCTGTAAGTTCAAGATCAAGGAGCTGTAAGGTTTGGTGTCTGGTGAGTTTTTACTTCCTGGCTTATTGAGGCATCTCTCTGTGAATTCATGATGTAGGGACAAAGGAAAAAAGATTTTGATCTTATATGCCTTGTCTAAAAAAGAAAAGGATTAACATCAACAGCTGATGTGAAAGCATCACATAGACTACCCAGTGGGTGATTATCACTTCTTGTTTTAATCCTTCCTAAATACAGGCTTCTTGGATTGTAAACCTACACTGAGCTTAACCAAGAGAGTCTCAGAATCTTTTATCAATATATTTAGCGAAACTTGTATGTTTGAAGGTGATGGGAATATCAGTTAATCTGAAAGAGTAAAGTTATTCTCTCCATTTTTCCAGGTACTGGGGACATTTTCACACTTATAGCTGTGATATTATTCAGAACCATTTTTTGTTGGGAATCACACTATTATTTTCTGTTCAGAGTAACATATGTAGATCTCAGTTGTCTTGATGACAAGAAATCACAAATTTTTAAGGATAAAGAAGGAGAAAGCATGGAATGAAATCAGGGATATGAGAGATATTCTAACTTCTGATTTCCCTAGTAAGAAGTATGGGCAAAGTACATTGTAAATAATTGTATGTTGAGATAGATAATAAAAAGGAGCTGTTTTTGAATAAAGCTGATGTCTGATTCATCATTAGTGAGGCATGTGTCATACATAATGTAATAGTATTGGAGCCAATTTTACTAGATATGTTAACATTATCTAATGAACATTTGTTCTATTATCTTGCCTAGCATCTATTTAAAAATAAATAAATAGCATGCAACTGAAAGATGAACAGGCCATGTTTGGGGGACAGCAGTTTACTTTTATGTGACAGAGTGGTCATAACAGATTCACATGACAATTCAAATTATCTTAGCCTCATGTCAATGCAATCATGCCAAGCCAAAAAACAGACCCAGTCATGAACATTTTACTCATGATGTACAGGACAGCTGTCATCTATTCAACAGTGACTTTATATTGCTCTGTAGCTACACTTGTTAGCAGAGGAGGCAGCAGGTTGGGAGGCCTGGAAGGAGTGTTTTTCCCACTGACCTATAATACTTTTCCAGAAGTTCCCTGTAGGTGTGGACCCTAGTTGCCTACTACAGAATGCTTTGTTGGCTTCCTCTCTTTCCCTGTCTTTCCTACTTGGTCCCTCACAGTGTTTTCTGTAATCACCTCCCAAATTCTTGTCTCAGAGTCTGTTTATGGGGAAATTCCAACCAAAGCAGAACTCAGGTCATCCTTCTCAGCATTTATTCTTCTTTATCATGTCAAAACCATAAAAAATTTGGGACTATGTCAAATTAAAAAGTTACATGGCTAAAGACACCATCATCAAAATGAAAAGAGAACTGACTGTATAGGAGAACATATTTTCCAATGATACATCAGACTAGGGTTTAATCTTCAAAAAACATAAAGAACTCATACAACTCAACACCAGGAAGACAAACAATCTAATTAAAAAATGGGCAAAGGACCTGAATAGACATTTCTCCTAGGAAGACATACAAATGGATGTTCAATTGAAAGGATGTTCAATATCACTAGCCATCAGAGAGGGGCAAATTAAAACCACAATGAGATACCACTTCATATCTGCAAAAAATTGCTATAATTAATCAACCAACAACCGCTGGCAAAGATGTGGGGAAAAGGGAGCCCTAGTGCACTGTTGTTTGAAATGAAGACTGATACAGTCATTGTGGAAAACAGTATGGAATTTCCCAAGAAATAAAAATGGAACTACCTTTAGATCCAGCTATTCCACATTCTTAGGGAATACACCCCTAAGAACCCTGATACGCCAATTCAAAAGAACTTATGTACCACTATGTTCATAGCACCAGCCTAAGTGCCCATCAGTGGGTGAATGGATCAAAAAAACTGTGGTACATTTATACAACAGAATACTATAACAGCAAAAAGAAAGGACTTTCTACATTTTGAAACAGTATCCATGCAACTGGAGCCTATCATGCTAAGTGAAACAAGCCAGTTGACTAAAGACAAATACTATATGATCTCACTCATAAGTGGGGTCTAATGAACAAAATAATCTAATGAGCAAAATAGAAACAGAAGTATAGAATCACTGAATAGTCTGCCAGCAGTAAAGGATGGCAGAAGGAGGCAGTATTTAAAAGAAGGTGAAGGTGAAGGGATTAGTCAAGAAATATATTTGAAGGACCCATGGTCATGGACTATGTAAGTGGGAATCAGTCTGGGTGGAGGGGGCAAAGGGGAAATAATTGGAACAATTGTAAAAAAACATAATTTATTTTAAAAAATAGAAGAAAAAGAGGAACAACAACAATAAAATTTTCTCCATTTGTTATATTGTTCTTAGGAAATTCTGATTCCATTAAACAAGATGGACAGTCATAATCACCTGATTGCAGGGATGTTAGGATGTTATTTCAGAGAAATATACTGGCTAGTGTCAGAATGCCAAGTAATTTGGAAGAAAATTCATATTCCTCTCTCATTTCCTGGTTCTGAGCCAGAGGCTGTGGGTTGCTATTGAGGAAGATACTTTTTCATCCTGTCACTGACTTTTTTATGGGGATTATCTTGGATAAAATGTTTCATGCCCTACATGCTTTATTTTTTGATTCATTGACTTTTGTTATCACTTTAAATCAATTCTTTCTATAAATAATATTTCTTTGCAAGTTGAAAAATTGTACAATAAATAAGAATACATCCTGACCTCTTTGGATTTCCCTCTACAGAATTTCAATCTCCAAACATTTTGAGGATGACTTTCATATTTCTTCTCTTTATAGTTAACCATGACCAAAAGCACACTTGTAACTTTATGTAAGACAGTTTTTCCTTTTTAAGCTTCAGTCATGCAACTCGGTCATTTAAACAAGCTCCAAGATTTGTAATTAGTCTAACCTTTGTATTCCATTTCTGGCTTTGTTTATGCTAGCTTAGTCATCATCAAAATGATGTATTATCTAAATTGATTCAATAAGATGAATATTTGCCTTTATTCTACCAATGACTTTATTCTGCTCTGGACATTTATCTAATGTATTGTACTTATAAGACATGCACACAAAATTGTGGATAGATGGGTG
Source organism: Noctilio leporinus (assembly GCA_004026585.1). Lineage (NCBI taxonomy): Eukaryota > Metazoa > Chordata > Mammalia > Chiroptera > Noctilionidae > Noctilio > Noctilio leporinus. The sequence goes on from PVIW01014471.1 coordinate 17,180, forward strand.
GGGATAGTTCTGTAGTGAGTCTGTATTTTCTTTTTTAAATAATTATTTTTGGAAACCTATTTTGAAAATCCACTTATTCATTGTATTCTTTAAAAAATGGAATTGTACTAGAACAACAATAAAAAAATTAAAGAAAACACATCTAATAGAATGACACAATGGCTTTAAACTATTCTGTAGTTCAGAACTTTTCCTTGATAATACCTTAGCTCTGACATTGAAGGGATAAACTAGAGAAAAATAATGTTAAGAAACCATATGTTTAATCTGACCTTTTCCGTGTTATCTCCTCAACTTTTTAAGAGCTGTAAGTTTGTGCTCAAGTGAGTCTGTACCCTATGTCTCTCAAAGTTTCCTGACCAAAAATAAGGAACAGAGACAGTTAAAATGTGGAAAATTAAGAAAATGCAGAACACATTAACTCATATACTCAGGAAGCTTTGGCAATCTTTACTTCTCACAGAAGGCCCACTGTAAATGAAATATATATTTTAATTGTTTCCAGTTTAGATATTCCCAGCACATAATACACAACCTCAACTGTTTACTGTAGAATAAAAGAAAATTGGGTGGTGAGAAAGCAAAAAGAAAGTTGCAGTTAATGCAGAACAGTTGCAAGTCTCGTCACATTGCTCTGGGCAAACCTCTTCTTTGTATTTTGTAGAAAAGGAATCGATCCCCTCTCTGTGCAGCATATGCATTCTGATTCTGTTTACTCATGAGCCCTGACAGGTTTACCTGAAGCAGCTTTCAAACCAGCTGCTCTTCCTCACAATCTCTGTGGTTATAATTCTTTTAAGTTGCAGGAATAACTAAAAAGTATACAGCTCTCCAGGTTGCTAGGCAAGCAGCAGAAACTGTTGACATATTTTATTTTTTACATAGCATTTTCAATTACAGAGAATGGCATAGACATGAACTTTTATTCAATGTCCCTATCCCTCACACTGGGCATTCATCAGGCAACAGAACGCATGAAAAGCCAAGCCATTTCAATTCAACTCTTCTCCAGAAAACTCTGAAAACTGGCCAATAATGTCATTCCTGATTCAATGAAAAGAAGCTAGAGCTCTTTCAGTGCACTAAGTGGATAGTCTTCTCAGCTGAACTACTGGGAGGACTCATTCTGAAAAGGAAATCAGTGGAAATCGCAATGTGATTTTATTATCTCTTTCGAACTCTTTCACTAAAGCCAGTTTCCCCTATGCTTCAAAAAGTTAATTTCTTCAATAGTTCTTGTAACTTATTATAGTTTTTCAAGCTTAATAATTATTCTAAAATTTTATCATAGCAATTGCTTATATTAAAGTTTTGGCATCTGCTTTTGCAGTGGAGTAGCTGGGGTAAGTTTATAATCATTTTTGTGCAAGACATGTTTAGTATTTTGAAGAATCCAGAAAGATTCTCTTTATTTTATGTAAATGCTCATAAGCCCTGCTTTGGCCTGCAGCTAATATATAATTATTTAATAAACTTATACCTAACTATGCACTAGGGTGAAAACTATCTTAGAAAATCAAACTGAAAGAGAGTAGAAATAACATGGTCACAAAGCCTGTCAAAACTCTCAGAGAAATGCCTTCTAAGATCAATAGAGAATTAATATAAACTCCTTTCCTTCAGGAGTGGTACTTTCTGGATGCATGAATCCTCTCATGGTTCCCAAAAATTTCCATTTCCCTTTCTGCATCTGTGTACATTTCCAGTACTCGGCTTCTTTATTGTCTCTTCCCAGCTTAAAAACTCACCCACCAAGACCAGGATCTGAAAGCACCATCTGCCCAGCCTCCTCACACTCCATCCTCCAGGGAGAGGCAGAGTCTCTCCCATAGCTGCTCTACAGCTGAAGCATTATGGGAGTCCCATGGCTTTGTATGGCTCCGTTCATGCATTTTTTGCTAGCAGTCAAGTCCTCCAGGGAACACAGTTGTCTACAACTTGCTCTCCTAGCCTTCTGCAAGGTGTCAGGTTAAGAACCAGTTATTGAGTGAATAAAGTGACAATAGAAATATACACATACATATTTATATGTATATTTATATACTAGTTTATGATGTAAAATTTTTCAAATCCACTGCAAGAAGAGACTTTCAACATATAGCTCTTAATTCATTATGAGAAGCAGCTCACATTGAAAAAAATTTTTTTCTATATAGAAAACCAACATTTTTTAGAAAAATAGATTTGCTTCTGAGGTAACCATTATAGCATCAAAGTTATATTTTTAAAATATTTTTTTATTTTTAAATTTTCATTTGGTTTCTTGCTTATACCTTTTGTACTTAATGTATAGCCTCTGTTGGGAAAAAATGTCAATTTGAATATGTGTGTCTATGTATGTGTTTGGAAGGTCATCAGCATTTCTCAAATAATTGTCCCAGTTCAAATTAGGCCATAATTTTAAAAATAATTAAAAATAGAACATATGGAAGCTAATGCTCAAGTTTCTCAATTTAAAAAAGGAGAAGAAAGGGGGAAGAGAGAGGAAGAAGAAAGAAAAAGAGGAGGAGAAGGAGGGGAGGGATGGAGAAGAAAGGAGGAGGAAAAAAGAAGAAAGAAAAGATAGGGAGGAGGATATAGGAAAGAAAAGACTTAGAAATCTTCTCTGACCCAACAAACAGCTAATATTTATTAAGCCCTTGTAAATCAGGCTTTGTTTTAAGCACTTTCCATGTATAGTCTTATGCAATCCTCACCCACTCTTTATGAAACAGGTTCTACGTTGTCCCATTATTCCTGAGATAAACAGTCATAGAGGGTGATCTGCTCCAAGTCATCTAGTTAATAAATGATGGTGTCAGGATTTGAACTTGGTCTCATGGTTTAACTGTTTAACTTGACTTGACTTCTTGGTCAAATTCAGTACTGTTGACCCCTATACTCTGGGTCACAATTCTTGCCTGTTTTCCGCCTACTTCTTTATCAGCTCTTCTCTGGATATTATTCTGTCTTTTACTCTTAACCCTCCATTTAAGAATTTATGTTCCTCAAGGTGTAGTCCCAGGGTCTCCTTTATTTTTCCCTTTTTACTGAATGCTGTTAACTTAGAATTCAAGACTCGGATCATCTTATCTTTGTCCCTGTTTCAATTATCACTTACATGCAAATGATGCATAAGTATGTATTTCAAACAAAGACTTCAAACTTACATCGTAAGTTCCAGACCATATATGTGCACATGACTGACTGATTACTCTTGGATATCATGAAGATATTGTAAACAGGCTCATCACACTATGTATTACTGAATCCCCAAGAGCTGCAATAGTGCCTGACACATAGCAAGCAATCAGTACATTTTGGATGAATAACAATAAATAAATGGATGAAACTCAACACATTTAAAACCAAACCCATAATCTCCTGTCCCCTAAAGCTAAGAATTTTTTCAGTGTTTCTATGTCCCTGAGTAGCACCACCATTGAGAACTCTGTTTTCCTCTATCACCTCGGCAGTGATTAATTTTACTTCCTAATATATTTCAAATTGATCTACTTTCTCAACTTACACAACCATCTATCTATGTTATCTCCATCTAAATCTACATCAACTTTCACCCTTTCTAGTCCATTTTTCACATTGCAGTCCAAGTGGTCTCTTCAAAAAATAAATCTGATCATTTGCCAACAAACTTTGAACTCTTCAAAAGTTTTTTTGGTTGTTCTTATAACTAGGACCCAAATCATTAACATGACCAATAGGACCCTAAGCATCCTAACTCTTGCCTGAGTCTCTAAACACTCTTGTTATAACAAAGTTTTAAATTCTCTGTAAAGGCCACACACACTCTCTCCTGCGTGGGGTCTTTAGAATTGCTAGAGCATAAAGTCCAGCACATCCCCAACTACCTTATTTCAATGAGTTGATTTTTTTTCCCCTCTTCTCCAATATCCCATACTGGCTCTACCCACCTTTTAAAGCTCTAGGTGGCCATATTACATCTATTTGTGGATAATTTATAGAATATTTGTCTTCCCCATTTGACTTTAAATTCCATGAAGGTAGGGAATATTTTTTCCTGCTTTAAGTTATCCTTATTTCGTATCATGATGCTTGCTCCATAAATAAATAGTATAACTGTTGAAAGAATGTATTGATGAAAAATTTATAAAAGGAGAGCAATATCAAGGCATGGGTTGAAAATTAAGAAAGATTGAGAAATATAGAGCTAATGTAACAGTCATACAAAACAGAGAAGATTATGATCTGTAAAGGCAAAGCTTCCAGGTTGGGTTTATTAATCTCTGAAATAGTTTATGTGAGAAGATAAGTTTATGTGAGAAGATATTGTAATAAGCACTAAGAATTGAGGATAAAATAACAACCAAAGAAGTCTAACAAAATTTATAATTATGATATTTGAATATTAGACCAACAGAAAGTTCTCCCAAAATATGTTAAACAGAAAGGGCAGAGGGTCTGTAAGAGACCTAAATCTTTATGTTAGTAGAAAGTCAATAGGTAATGTCTACATTTGGTAAATCAAAAATAGCACATAAAATATTATTTATAAATATATACCAGCATTGTATGAATAAACACCATCAGTGACAGCTAAAACAATAGAAAGCAACTTCCTCTAGGAAACTTGGCTTGATGATAGGCCTGAAGGAGGGATCTGCTGCTTTTTATGCTAAGTTTTGCATGACAATTTGATTTTTTATTTTATTTTATTTATTTATTTTTAAAGATTTTGCTTATTACTTTTTAGAGAGAGGGGAAAGGGGAGAGGCAGAGAGAGATAGAGACATCAATGTATGGTTGCCTTTCACCTGCATCCAGATACAGACCTGACTGGAGACCTGGTTTGCAACCTGGTTATGTGCCCTGGCTGAGGAATCTAACCAGTGACCTTTGGGTATGCAGGCCAGCATGATTTTTTAAATTATGTGCATGCTTTGTTTTGATTTAAAAACAAGGGAGACAGAAGTATATTTTAAAATCTTTAGAGTAGGTACTTTGAGGTAAACATATTTTTCTCAGTTGTGATGGTTTATTTTCTATGTATAATTTTATAATTATAAAATAATATTTGTGTGATTAGATATTTTAAACAAATAAAGATATAATATGACCAAAATGGGGGCATAATCACCAAGAAAGCAGAAAAATTAAAAAATAAAATAAATTAACACAAAGCTTAATATATCTTTTATGCTAGTAAGTTTGAAAACTAAATCTACTGAAGTAATTATTGTCAAATCGAACCCTAAAACACCCATACAACTGAAACAAAAATATTAGAAATGTTTGCAAGTAAAACAAAGGGGGAAAAAAGATCTAAGATCTAAGTGGAACACCTAAAACTATAATACTTTTAGAATAAAACATAGCATTTTTTTTATTTTTCTTTTTTTTTTAATCATTCTTTTTTAAATTTTATTGTTGTTGTATTACATCCATCCCCTTTTTGCTCCCCTCTGTCCTCCTCCCCACCCACCCATTCCCCCCAAAGTCAATCCCACCTGTTGTCCATGTCCATGGTTTCTTTATACTAGGTTCTTGTCTAAGCTGCTCCCCTTTCTTGCCTCTGCCTCCCACCTCCCCACTCCCACCAACCCCTTTTCCCCTGACCACTGAAGGCCTATTCATTGTATTCATTTACTGTTTTGCTTCTTGTTAGCTTTCTCATTATTGTCCCGTAATGGATGAGATCATATGATATTTGTCCTTCACTGACTGGCTTATTTCACTAAGCATAATACTCTCCAGGTCCATCCATGTTGTTGCAAAGGGTACAAGTTCCTTCTTTCTTTCTGCCATATAGAATTCCATTGTGTAAATGTACCAAAGTTTTTTGATCCAATCACTCACTGATGGGCACTTAGACTGTTTCCAGGACTTGGCAGTTGTAAATAGTGCTGCTATGAACATAGGTGTGCATAGGTTCTTATGAATTGGTGTTTCAGGATTCTTTGAGTATAGTCCAAGTAGTGGAATTGCTGGATCAAAAGGCAGTTCCATTTTTAGTTTTTTAAGGAAACCCCATACTGTTTTCCACAGTGGCTGCACCAGCCTACATTCCCACCAACAGTGTATGAGGGTTCCCTTTGCCCCGCATCCTCGCCAACACTTGTTGTTTGTTGATTTGCTGATGATTGCCATTCTGACAGGTGTG
>PVIW01014472.1:0-23295 GCA_004026585.1 Noctilio leporinus
GAATCTCTGAGTTATTTAGTTCTGCTCTGATCTTGATGATTTCCTTCCTTCTACTTGCTCTGGGCTTTGTTTGTTGTTGCTCCTCTAGTTCTTGTAGCTTTGTGGTTAGGTCGTTTTTATAAACTTCTTGTAACCATTTTTGGAAGGCCTGTATTGCTATAAATTTCCCCCTGAGAACTGCCTTTGCTGTATCCCATAGGTTTTGGGCTGTTGTGTGTTCATTGTCATTTGTTTTCCAGGAACTTTTTGATTTCATCTTTGATCTCATTGTTGACCCCTTCATTGCTTAAAATCATGTTATTCAGTCTCGATGAGTTAGAGAATTTTTGGGTTTTTCCCTTGAATTTGGTTTCTAGTTTCAAGCCATTGTGATCTGAGAAGATACTTTGTATCATTTCAATTTTCCTGTATTTGTGGAGGCTTTGGACAGAAATCTTATCAGTATATCTGTGTTTCCCCAGACATTTCCTAAGGAAATTCATTCTTCTATGGAGAATCATACAATTCCTTACTTGCATAATGTACAATTTTTCATAATATTCCTCAAAACTAAGAAATATTCTTATAGGGACCCTCATACTTTGCTGATATCGCTGATTAAGATTTAACTCCACCCTGGGTGGTATGGCTCAGTGGATTGAACACTGGCCTGTGAACCCAAGGGTCGCTGGTTGGATTCCCAGCCAGGGCTTATAACCAGGTTGCATGCCAGGTCTCCTGCCAGGTCCCCAACAGAAGGCAGGTGAAAGACAACCATACATTGACATTTCTCTCCATTTCTTCCTCCCTCCTTTCCCGTCTCTCTAAAAAATAATGAAAAAAATTGATTTTAAAAATGTAGCTCTACATGCTTCCTACTAGTTTTCCCTTCAAATAAATTGTGGGTAATATCAATGTCAGACCACAGTGATCCTCTCAGATAAAGGAATGACCTCATGCCTAGATAGTTTCAAAGGGTCAGGGTCAGGGTCATTGGAATGTGAAAACCTGTTTTGAATGATCTTGCATTTCATCTACTGGTGGAAACCCTGCCACCCATACTTAGGTAAAAATATTAATTCATGTATGAAGGAAATAAAATGGCAGTCTCTTCCAGAGGGCAGGGTCTTCTGCTGGTCATTTCACTCCATCAATGTCACAGTGCAGGCAGTCCCTGGAGGCACAGTGTGAGGGGAGGCACAGTGGTACAAGTAGAGTATTTGGGAAATGATCTCAGGAAGCAGGGTGAGGGGCAATAGTGCCCTTTCACAGGGACATGGGAACATGGTGTTGTTGGATCCTGCTGAGAAGCACACAGAACACTTCCCAACTCTCCTCCTGAGCAGAGACTGGGTGTGGGTCCCTTGCTTTTGTCCCCTAGGAGCTTAGCATGTGTGCAGCTGTGGTTGCCTGGTAAACAGGCTACTTGGGCTCCTGTGACCTAGAGGAGCCTAGGCCACAGCAGAGGGACCATCGTCCAATGGCCTGTGAGGGGGCAGCCATCAGTGCCGCTAAATGGACCCAGCCTTGCACATCACTGTCACTGCAGCCCAGGATGAGAGCACAGTGGGAACTGAGGGCATCCATGCCCCATGGAAGAGTCTCCCTGCAGATGACTGTGTCCCTCTGCCACCAGCTCTGCTATGTCACCCACAATGGCTCTGAAGCCACAGCTCTCCAGAAGCATCACACCTTCTTGTGTGTCAGACTTCACATCCAACAGGAAGTGCTGCTGTGGACTCTGTTTTCATTCTCCCTTAGGAGGCAACCATTTGTAGTTAATTCCCCTAGTAATTTATCAGAGGACAGTGTGTGCATTTCAGAGACCTTGTGTCTGGAACACGGGTGGGTTAGGCAAAAGTGATCCCAGATGCACGTAATACATGATTGTGCTAGGCTGGGAATTTGTCAGAGTTTATAGGGAGCTAAGATTAGTGGAACCTATATATTTTATTAAGCAATTTGTTTTATATGCTTTTGTGCAACCTTGGCAAGACATGCACTATGGGCCACATTACACAGGTGCATAATTTCCGTCCAAAAATTTTGGAGTCCAGCCCAATGCAGGTCATAATAGAAAGGAACAAGTCCCAGAAGTTAGATCTCTTTCTTCTTCAGCCTGTCAACTTCCAGGCGAAAGCAGTTAAGCAAAAAATTTGTGTCAGAGTCAACATTTCTGAAAGGTTTTTTTGGTCAATGTTGCCATTTGAAGTGCCTCTACCCACATGCAGAAGGGCAGAGTGACAGAAACCATGGCTGGGATTCAGTGTGGCCTGTGTATGAGTCCCAGTTAAATGTGCGTTAGCTGTGCGTCCTTTAGCAAGTGATCCAAGCTGTCCAGCAGTGTTACCACCTGCAATCTGGAACATGCTGCCTCTCAGCAAATGAGAATAAATAAGTTCATGTATTAAATGCATAAAATGTAATGAATAAAGTCTTCTATGACCCCAATAAAGTGTCCCATGCAGCCTATGTTCTATACCACTCATTAAACAGCTGTGACACTCAGCTGTTTTCTGTATTTCCTGACCTGGGCAAAAGGAGCAATTTCAGATTTTCTGGCTGAGGGTGGTGGACCTGAGGGCAGGCTGACACTCTCCCTCCACCACTCCTGTCTGTGGTTTAGAAACATCATTCCCTGATTAACCACCAGAATCCTGACTGAAATTTCTAGATGACTTCTGTGTTGTTGACTTAGTGTTATAAGAGGCTAGGCACCCCCCTTGTCACTTAGCTCCTGAATTAGGGAGTTTTCAAGAACTATTAGAGCACAGTGGCATGTCCTCTGGCTTGAGGCTCTATGTCCAAGAACTTGGCAGGCAATCAGCTTTGTAGCCCCACAGCTGATGTGTGACCTTCCCATCCAAGCTCAGAAGCTCCTGAAATGAGAGAGACTGTGTGCTCTGTTGTATGTGAGGGACCCAGGCCCAGGAAGCACATGGAGTCTGGGGACCTGTTGACTTGGAGGCCGGGTGAGGAAGGACTGATATGCATGGAACATTTGGAGCTTCTGGGAGCTGCAGCTTCCTGTCTCTGACATGGTGTACTGAGTAGTTTCTCCACTGTAAAGGGGACACATGATGTCACCCAGGACCCTGCACTAAACACACCATGTGGACCACCATTCCGTCACAGGGCAGGACACCGGGCCCAATGCTGGAGAACTTTCAGGAAAGCTCTGGCTGAGCTCAGCAGGGCAGGGAGTGTGTGAGAGAAGAAGCATCCCGGAACATGGCCAAGGCCCTTCCCTCTGCTTATAATGTCCTCAGCTGGGTCAGGCAGTGTTGGGTACAGAGAGCCCTGACCCCTGCAGGGCTGTGTCTGAACTGCTGCCACAGAGGTAGGTGGCTGAGTCTCCCAGCTGCAAGGCGCTCATGGCAGCTCTGAGCTGTAGTCACTGAACTGTTTTCCTGAGAAGTGGGCGGAGATGCTTCCTTTCCCCATCTCCTGCTCTTCATAACACCCGGTGGAGACCTGGGGGCTCTGCCCCTGACCCTGCTGATACCAGGACACACCGTTCTGTCCTGAGATGGGGTGGCATTTTCTAAGGGCCTCCCTGCCTGGGCCTTGGATGAGGTGTCTTGGAGACTGGGTGACTCCAGCTGCCACTGACCCTGTGGATGAAGCAGGTAGAGCTGAGACCAGCCCGGGAAGCAGCTGGACACTTCAGCAACAGTCAAGAACTTTGTCTGGGAGAGATGTCCCACCTGAACTCAGGACTCACCTGCCCCCAGGAGACACTACAGCGCCGAAACCTGGTGCCCCTGCAAGAGTCAGGCAGAACAAGACTGGCGATGTCCCTGCTCAGGGCTCTGGGGTGAGACATAGGAGGTTCCCCCCCTCCCCCGCCTTTGCATTGTTTGCAGGGTGTGCCCAAGATGTCACTCTTCCGTTGTCACAGTTCCTGAGACCCCTGAAGACAACACCCAACTCCAGGACAGTCTCACCTGGCCCAGCATGTTTTGATTCGGTCCATGTTGCTCTGAGCAGGGGCAGCTGGCTGTGCTGAGCTGTGCTGTTACAGTAGATACCCTGGTGCTGCTTATGGACACCATAAACAATTCCAGATCAGTGAGATTTCTTGCTTGCAGGCAGGCTTTATTAATGAATGGAAGAGCAAAAACAAGGATGGCCAAGGCCAAGGTGGCAACACCACCAAGGTTGGCCAGAGAGCCAAGGGTGGCCAGAGCGTGGCCAGAAGCCCCATGGCTAAGAGAGTGAATCCTTCTTCAGAGGACATAAGTATATATGCATAGTTGGCAAGATGGGGGTGATGAAGTTACATATTGATTGATAGACAGAGGTGGTCCTAGTTTTTCTTGGAGGGATGTGACTACCCAAACTTAGGCATGTGTTGGATTGTATTAGCCCAAAACCTTATCTGGCTCCAAACTCATTTTGTTCACCTGGTTGTAAAACACATCAGTGACGGCAGGACATGAATGAAAGTTGGGGCAGTTACCCAGTCATGTATGGGCTCTTTCTGGAAGCACTTGGGGACTCCCTCATGAAACAGGTAGTGACCAGAGGAAGGCAATTGAGCAAAGTTGTATTATGGGCTTCTTCTTTGAATGCTGTGAACCCCTCATCTTCCCCCTTCCAGGCCTTGGGATGAAAGCACAGTCTCAAGGTTTTCCTTTTCCCAGCTAGTGGGGATGACACACACAGACTTTCAAGGGCTCCCCCTGTCCTCCACTATCACAGTTTCCTTGTGTTGTTCAGAGTGCCTGGCTGCCTTATCGGACCAGGCTCAGGACCACTAGGTCAGTGGGGAGAACAGGTCTCCCTCTGCTTCTAGCTTTCTGTACTAAGTCCTTCATGAGATTGTAATGGTGAGGGCCCTGCCTTTGTATCCCTTCTGCTACTCATTCTGCAGCAACAGTGCCCCACAGGGTACAGTGCTGGTGACCAGCCCCATCACCTCAGAGCATGTGCCTCTTGCTCTACAGCTGGCTGGGACTCTCCAGGCTGCCACACTGAAGCCCCATCACATTTTTCAGCAAACATAGGCTATAAGAGAGGCCTGAACTCCATGCAAGGCTCAGTTCATGGCTGCCTGTGGGACTCACACCTGAGTCCCCATTAATGTGAGAAAGTATGATCAGCAAATCTCTGATTCATCAGATAATTTCCCTCTTGCAGGACCCAAGGCAAGTGTGTCCCCCTCAACCCCACCTCCCCAACAGGGCGCCTTCAGCTGCTCCCTCAGTGGGTCCAAAGTGCCCCCAGGTGGTCACTGGCGCAGTTGTGCTATTGACACTCCTTTGCTGGGGCTTCTGGGAACCAGGAGCAGAGGGGAGCCCAGGAGGTCTGTGAGCAGGGAGGGGGTGATGCTGCCACACTGTGGTTAAGCGGCTGTAACAGAGGTATGTGACTAAGTCCCTGGGTTCTGCTTCTGGATCCTTAGGATGGAGTCGGAGCCCTCAGGTCTCTCAGCAGAGAACCCATCCTTAGGCAGCCCTGAGCTGTCTGTGGAAACTTCCTTAGTCAAGTACATCAGAAACTCTGGACCGGACCCCAGGGTCTGTCTGTACCAGTAAAGGCTGATGTGGCCAGACATAAGATCACATTGTAAAGTCACATTGTGTCCCCTCTCTGGGTCAATGTGACTCCAGCCTTTGTGCGACCTGTGGACAGAGAAGTTGACAATAGAATGAGGACAAACTACTGTAATCTCACACTGACACAGACAAACACACACAGACAGACACACAGACAGACACACACACATACACACACACACACACACACAGAAACTCACTGGTGTTCTGAGGACTGACCTGCCCCCTGGAGACAGAGGTGGCCCAGCACAGGAGCCTGGAGCCCATGGCAGGGTCAGGACAGGAATGGGAGGTTCACCAGGTCAGGGCCCTTGTGAGCGTGAGCAGAGGGGCAGCACCTGTCTTGTCCTCACAAGGGAAATCCTGTATTGATGTCACTGCTTCTATCAGTTCCCAACATCTCAGGGACATGTGATGTGTATAAGAGCTCACTTGGGTGACTAGTTTAAATGCTCATAAACAGGAACGAGGATACTTAGGCTGCACAATGGCTGTGTGCTTTCAATGCAACCATCTCTGTGAGCAGCAGAGGGTGTCAGGAAAGGCAGGCTGCTCTCTGAGGACCCAGCCAGTCTGGCTGGCAGCTGCCACTTCACGTAATTTCCTCATCCTGGGCAGAGAGTTTCTGTGTGGGTGGCTGTCAGGCCTGCAGGGCTGTGTCAAGGTTGCTGGTGCACAGATACACGGCTGAGTCCTCCAGCACCAGCAAGATCACGTTCAGCTCAGAGCGGGAGTCACTGAACTGCTGCTGCACTGAGAATCGATCAGGCATGTCTCCCTTTAGTCTCTCTTTGCTGTATGAAAACTCAACAAGGAACTGGGGTCCATGGCCCTGGACCTGTTGGTACCAGTACACGGAGCGGTGTCCAGAGATATAGGAACACTTCAGTATCACTTGTTGTTTTCTGGCTTTGATCAGGTGTTTTGGGGTCTGCGAGACTCCAGAATCCACTGGGCCTGTTGGGAGGAGACAGAAAGAAGCTGGGGGGCAGCAGAGGAGGACCCCCGCAGCGTCACCAGCAGCCTTGTATGTCAGGGATGGGGAAGGGGACCCGAGGCCCAAATGCAGTATACAGGGCTCAACTGTTCCTAGGAGCCAAAGTGCCACGCAACAGAGGAGCCTGGGGACCATGGCAACGTGGGGCAGGACTGAGCAAGTGTCTCCTTGATCGGAGTTCTTGTCGCCCAGAGCTGATGTTCAGGCACCTTCTCTGATTGAAGGATAGACAGCAATGTCACAGTTCTGATGTCACTTCTCTGCTGGTTCCCATGAACCTGGATTCCCTGCCAAATCCATGACTCAGCTTGTCCAGGTCTGCTTTGTCCTGCAAAGCCTCTTCCATGACATGTGGGTGCCCTGGCCTGGTGGAGGCTGTGCTGGGTGTCGCCATCAATCCACTCCCCACAGCTGCCCTGCTTCTCCCTCAGGCTGCTGTGTCTCTGCCTGTCCCTGCTGCTGTGCCTGCAGGCTGCCCCTCCCAGTGCTGCACCCTTCACTTTCCAAACAAGCCCAGAGAGCCTCCTAGGCCCCTGGCAGTACAAGTGCCTGGCTCCAGGCTGCAGTGAGTGCTTCCACTAGAAGCACCAGATAAGGCTGCCCCTTAGCCCTCCTGGTCCCAGGCTCTGACCCCTTTGCTCTGCTCCAGATACACTGGGAGCCCCGCAGCTCCACAGTGTCCCAGCCTGGGGTATGGAGGCAGAAGCCATATTTTGCCATGATGCAAGAGGACAGGAGTCCTGGGATGTGTTTCAACAGACACCATGGTGGTTGTGGAGGTGAATTCCCAACAAATTTTGGTGATTAATAATTAGCAGAAGTTTTTAAAATTTGGATGACTCCAACAGTTTATGAAAGAAGGCAGATCATCTAGATATGCCTCTTTACAAAATGCTCACTAGTCAACTTACCCCACACTTAAATCATAATAATGAAAATAATAATAATATTCACTGTTCCCATATTGATGAAGAATTTATTACTATTCTACCTTCTCTTTTTAGACCTCATTATTTTTTGGCTCTGCGTATTGATAATACGATAACTGTTGCTGCATATAGGAGTACACATGTGTATGTGATTTATTTTCTGTCCAATTTCCTCAGATGCCCAAGTAAGAAATAAAATATCCTCACCCTCTACATTAGTGTGCTGGAGGAAGAGGCCAGTCTGAACGAATAAAAATTAAGCTGTGGGACCTTGGAAACAGACTCTGGTCAGGATTTAATCCCAGAACAGGAGGTGCAGTGAGACCCCTGGGAGCTGGAGCTGGCAATGGGGAGCAGCTGTGTGAGCAGGGGGACCCTGGCTGCGTGTGGCCTCTGTTACTGCAGGAAAAACAGGGCCAACCCCCAGCCCAGGGTGAGGGCCAGGCCAGCTTGCTTAGAGTCTATTGGACGTTATTTTTAACGGTCACTTTGTATCGTTTGCGTCACATTCCCTTCTACCACATTTCCTTTGACTATAAATTCAGCCCTGGCTAATGGATCAGGCTTAGTCCAAGCCCTGGGTATTGTTGATACCAGTACATTGCAAAATGTTTCATTTTCTGAGAACATTCTAAGGCCATCTTCTTTTTAAATCTCTACAATAGGGGTCTTGGCACTTGTTTGAACTGAGCATCTAGGGTTTCTGCTCAATAAGGACGTGTAAGCTAAGCTGGATACGAGGGAACAAGCAGTTGGCCAGAGGAAGGAAATACTGAGGATCTGGCATTGAAAATCCACATTAAAAGTTTCCCTCTGGCCCTGGCTGGTGGCACAGTGGATAAAGCGCCGACCTGCAAACCCAAAGGTGGCTGGTTTGATTCCCAGTCAGGGCACATATCCAGGTTGCAAGCCTGGTCTCCAGCTGGGTTCTTAGCTGGAGGCAGGTGAAAAGCAACCATACATTGAGGTCTCTCTCCCTCTCTGCATCTCTCCCTCTCTCCCTTCCCCTTTGTCTAAAAACATAATAATAATAAATAAAATCTTTTTAAAAAAGCTTCCCTCTGTTTCCTGAAATCACCAGCTCCCAGGGCCACACAACAGAAGCTGGCAGGCATGGCAAGTTAGGGAGGGTGGTAAGTGTGTATGTGTATGTGTGTCTCCTACTCGATGGTGCTCTTAGGTAAGGCCGGCACTATGAACCTCAATGTCTGCTTAGACACGTGGTGTCTGGGTTTGAATCCCAATTCCTAGACCTACAGGCCCACAGACCCTGAGGGAAATACTGCAGCTACAGAAGGGCCTGGGAGGAGGTGGGCTTCAACACAGGGAGGGGCCTGGGACCTACACACAGGAGGGACCCACTGTCCCCTCTCCTGTCCAGTTCAGAGCCAGGGCCTAAAGGCATGGACTCTGTGACTCACAGTTTTGATCAAGGCGAAATAACTACATTGAATGAGAGGATGGTCCTTAGTGGTGGGAACTGGAAAAGCCACACGATGAGGAAACAAGGGGTTTTGGAGAAGGTCTGAGCATACTTGGAGCTGGGGTCAGGGCTAACCCGGCGCTAACTTGGATGCAAGGAAAAGTTTGGGAAAGGTCCCGTTAGAGGGAGGTTTGGTAGGATTGTTGTGGCCTAACGTAATCCCTTTCCCAGGGTCACAATCTGATAGGCAGATATTGAAGAACTTGAACTTGAACATTTCTGTTTAAGCATTCTCTTGGTCAAGACAAGGCCAGACCAGAGGTTGCTGTCTGCATGTGGAACATAGCGTTGCCATACCCAGTGACCCGACAGGTGGTGTCCGGGCTGAGATTTCTGTCTAGTGTCTCACAGGAAGTCAGGATGGAGCCTGGGTTGCCCCACGGCTTCCTGGATGGATCCAGGAGGTTTCTGCGCAGGGAGCCTGTGGCTCTGCAGGGCTGTGTCTCTGCTGCTGGCGCAGAGGTACATGGCGGATTCTTCTGGCTCCTGGGCTTCCACGTGAAGGTAGAGCTGAGAGCTGTCTGGGTTTTCGGGGGTGAAGCGTCTCGGGACGGTAGGATTTTCAACGAGTTTCTTAACGTTGTAAATAAACATGAGCTCCAGTGGCTTGTGAGCACTCTGTCTGTACCAATACATAGCATTATGCCCCAGATGCTGCTCACATTTCAAAGACTTCCTGTCTCTCATTCCCATCACCAGGTGTTTTGGTGTTTGGGTGATTCCAGTGTCCATGCTGACTGATGGGGGAACAGGACAAAATTCAGACAAAGCCAAGAAGGAAGGGTGTTGCTGCAGCCATAGGGGAGTGGTTCAGGGTCTAAGACCATCCACGTGAGCCCATAACTCACCTGTTTCCAGGAGACAGAGGGTCACACAGCAGAGCAGCCTGCAGCCCATGGTGGAGTCAGGACCAGTGGCCTCATCTGCCTAACTTGGGTGTCCTGGCAGTGGGCTGGGCTCTGGTTGCCTTGGCTTTGGTTGGTAGCTCTGCATCTGATGTCACTGTCCCTGACAGGTTCCCTTCCTGGTCCAGGGGATAGTTCTTCTTCTTTCACTCCTTGTACAGATAGTGATAGAAGGTGGATGTCAATGGGCTGGGCTGGTTTATTCCCCTGACAGTTGGTCTTTTACTATTAGCTGCCTTAAGGACATACATAGAGTCCCTCTCTATCCCCCTCACTTCCAGGGCCCCCTCTCAGCCACAGATCCTCTCAGTCAGGCAGGGCCTCCCTTGGACCACCTGTGTGGAGGGAGGAACCTGGGATGGGCTCCCACCCACCATTTAAAATGCGTAACTGTGGTCCCAGCCTGGAGCCAGACACTGGGAGGGGGCTGAGGGAGCCATACAGGGGACAAGCAGCCCTGCCCCTGTGTGGAGGACACAAGGCTCAGCTGGGTTTAGCACTGAAAGGCTGGTGAAAGAGAACCAGGTGGTTGGTTCAGCACAAAGGGAGAGCCATTTGAAAATGATTTTAGTTTAACAGGGTTGGGACGTCTACAGCTGGTGCTCCCAACTGACAGGAAGATGGATACCCAAGGCCCTGATAACTCTCCTCACCTCATCCCTCCTGACTCCCAACCCCCTCTCCTCCCCAAGCTCAGGGGTTTCAACGGAGCCACAGCTCCTCCTTGTGGTGAAGTGGCACATTTCTCAATCTCAGGCCTCTTACCAGCCCAGGGTCAGCAATCCATGGCCTACCCCACTTTCCTAGGCTAGGGGGAGCTGTGATGGATATGGAAACCTAGGAACCTGTGAAGAGGAAAGAAGCATCCAGAGTAAGAAAAGTGGTTAGCAACAGCACCACTCATCCACGTACCTAGGACAGCTGATGTTTACTCCACAGGGGTGGGCTATGTCTGGATTCTTAGTCATGAACCAAACCCATCCCTGTGGAAATGGCCCAGTCCCTGTGGTGCTCACAGCCTGCTTGACAGGTCCACAGGGCTCACTCTCCTGCAGTGGGTTCATGAGACATGGCCCACGGTGATGGCAAGTGGTAAATGCATCTTATGATGTTTGAAAATTTGTTCAGTGTTTCAGGGATGAAATGACTTCATATAGGTGACACTCAAGTCAACAGTTACATGTGGGGACTGCCATGACATGCCGCCGAAAGCCCTGTCAGCTTCGAAAATTTTAGAAACCACACTAGGCCCATGCAGCCTTCCAGGTTGGGACAAGCTAGGATGACTGACCATGAGTCAATTCTACTTCACTGCTTCTTTATGCTTTTAATGTGCTCAGTTACTGCAATATCATCTAATCTTTTAAAAATGTGCCCTTTTGCCCATGTTGAATTTTTATTTTAGCCAATTTCCATGTATGAACAAATACAAAACTGAAATGATCTATAACTGCTAAATGATCTTATACCATACCATTTATGACCTTGTCAGGTATTTATTATGAAATTGGAATAACAAGCATTTATATCAATCCATGATGGTGGTGAGGAGGGTAGACACCCATACTTCCAGTTAAGAGTGCTCAGTCAGGAGGAAAATGTTAGCACTTGGTCAGTTAATACATATTATCAGGTTTTTAATGTGGTCCACAAAAGAATGTAAAGGCAGATTGGTTAAAATTTAAACAATGGGGTGATATTCTCCCCTGACCCTATCACATATATGGTGGACCTGCATCCACTATGTTTGATATGTTCTCTTCTGAGATAGGAATTTAAAAATTAACCCTAGTTCAAAGGCTAGCATTATTACTATTAATACTATTGATGGATATCCACTGTAGCAAGAAGTCACTCTGATGGAACCCTTCTACATGAAACAACAGAAGTCTGAATAAATAAAATCTCATTATATTGCTTGGCTCCCAATAAGTAAGAGAAACTCCAAGGTTACCATAAAATCGCAATTTAATTGACACCTTGAATGGTGAAAGAAAGTGAGAGGCTCAGTTGCCCTGAAACAATAGCGAGTATAAGTGCTTCTTGAAGCAAAGGTGAGCAAAAAGTGAGGTGTTATCCACATCTAGGATGAGCCTAAAGAAGGCAAACGCTTGAAGAATGGCCTGAATTGCAAGAAGAAACAGTGGAAAAGTTAACAGTAAACATGTAAGTATATTCACATGAACATTGTCGCTATAAAATAGTAATGGCTTTTATTGCTCAAAGGTAAATGGGAAAGATGTAACTGACTCCAAGACAGGTGGGATTTGAAGATGGAGTACAGAAAGGGAGCCCCAAGGATACATGTAATTTCCTGCCTTTTTGTTAGCAAATTTCTTTTTTTCTTCTCCCCACCGCCACCAAAAAATATATTTATTTGTTTTTAATATATATATTTTTATTGTTGTTATATTACATTTATCTAATTTTTCCTCCTCTGCCCGCCCCTTCCCCACCCTCCCTATCCCCCACCCTACAAACAGTCAATGTCACGTGTTGTTTGTGTCCATGGGTCACCCATGCTAGTTGCTTGACTACACTGTTCCCCTTCCTTGCTTCCCCTTCTCTCCCTCTGCCACCCCCTCCCTCCTGTATTCATGTCTCTGGTTCTGTTTAGTTTGTTTGTTCATTGGTCTCCTGTATTAAGTGAGAACATGTAGTATTTAATTTTTGCTGCCTGGCTTATCTCACTAAGCATGATACTCTCCAGTTCCATCCATGCTATCATAAGTGGTAGGAATTCTGTCTTTCTTTCTGCTGCATAGAACTCCGTTGTGTAAATGGACCAAAGTTTTTGGATCCATTCATCCATTGAAGGGCACTTAGGTTGTTTCCAACACTTGGCTATTGTAAATAGCGCTGCTATGAACATAGGGTACATAGATTCTTCTGAACTGGTGTTTCAGGATTCTTTGGGTATAATCCTAGAAGTGGAATCACTGGGTCATAGGGCAGTTCTATTTTTAGTTTTTTGAGGCAATTCTATACTGTCTTCCATAGTGGCTGCACCAGTCTGCATTCCCACCAGCAGTGCACCAGGGTTCCCTTTTCCCCACAGCCTCACCAGCATTTGTTGTTTGTTGATTTGTTGATTTGTTGATGATGGCCATTGTGACAGGTGTGAGGTGGTATCTCCTAGTTTTAATTTGCATCTCTCCGATGGCTAGGGATGTTGCACATTCTTTCCTGTGCCTGTGGGCCCTTTGTATGTCTTCCTTGGAGAAGTGTCTGTTCAGGTCCTTTGCCCATTTGTTAATTGGGTTGTTTGTCTCTCTGGTGTTGAGTTATATTTGCTGTTCGTATATTTTGGATATCAAACCCTTGTCTGATGTGTCATTGGCAAATGTGTTTTCCAATATGGTTGGTTCCCTTTTTATTTTCTCCATGTTTCCTTTAACCGAGCAGAAGCTTTTTTGTTTGATGTAGTCCCATTTGTTTATTCCTTTATTTCCCTTGCTGTGGGAGATTTCAGTGAAACTTTTGTTGCGTGGGATACCTGCAATATTTTTGCCTATGTTTTCCTCTAGGGCTTTCATGGTGGCACTGCTTGTGTCTAAGCCTTTTATCCATCTTGAGCCTGCTCTGGTGTATGGTGTGAGTTGGTGGTCTAGTTTCATTTTCTTGCATGTGCCTGTCTAGTTCTCCAGACACCACTTGTTGAAGAGGCTATTTGCACTCCATTTTATGTTCCTTCCTCCTTTGTTGAATATGAGTTGCTCATAGAGTCCTGGGTTTATTTCTGGGCTCTCTATTCTGTTCCATTGATCTGCTTGTCTGTTCTTGTGCCAGTACCAGACTGTTTTGGTTACTATGGCTTTGTAATATAGCTTGATGTCTGGTATTGTGATTCCTCCTACTTCCTTCTTCTTTCTCAGGATTGCTGTAGCTATGTTCAGGGTCATTTTTGACTCCATATGACTTTTTTAAGTGTTTGTTCTAATTCTGTGAAATATGATGTTGGTGTTTGAATAGGGATAGCATTGAATCTGTAGATGGCTTTGGGTAGTATGGACATTTTAATGATGTTAATTCTTCCCAACCATGAGCATGGTATGTGTTTCCATTTATTTGTACCTTCCTTAATTTCTTTGTTCAGTGTTCCTTAGTTTTCCGAGTACAAGTTCTTTATTTCCTTGGTTAAGTTTATTTCTAAGTACTTTACTTTTCTTGTTGCTATGGTAAATGGGATTTGTTTTCTAGTTTCTATCTCTGATGTTTCATTGTTGGTGTATAAAAATGCCTTCAATTTCTGGATATGGACTTTGTATTCAGCTATTTTGCCAAATTCAGTTATTAAGTGGAGTAGTTTTTTAGTGGAATCTATAGGGTATTGTAGGTACATTATCATGTCATCTGCCAATAATGACAGTTTGACTTCCTCCTTTCCAATTTGGATACCTTTGATTCCTTTTTCTTGTCTGATTGTTGTGGCTAGAACTTCCAAGACTATGTTGAATAGAAGTGGAGAGAGTGGACACCCTTGCCTTGGTCCTGATCTTAAGGGAAAGGCTTTCAGGTTTTGCCTGTTGAGTATGAGGTTAGCTTCAGGTTTCTCATATATTGTGCTTATTATGTTGAGATATGTTCCCTCTATTCCCATCTTATGGAGAGTTTTAATTATAAAAGGGTGCTGTACTTTACCAAATGCTTTTTCAGCATCTATTGATATGATCACATGGTTTTTATCTTTCACTTTGTTTAAGTGGTGTATTCCATTTATTGATTTGTGAACATTGAACCATCCTTTCATCTCCACTTGGTCATGGAGTATAATTTTTTAAATATATTACTGGATCCAGTTTGCCAATATTTTGTGGAGAATTTTCATATCTAAGTTCATCAGACATATTGGCCAGTTGTTTTCTTTTCATTCTTTGTTGGGTCTTGACCTGGTTTTGGGGTTAGAATAATACTGGCCTCATAAAAAAGAGTTTGGGAGTCTTCTCTCTTGTTGGATTTTTTGGGATAGTTTGAGGAGGATAGGACTTAGTTCTTCCCTAAATGTTTGGTAAATTCACCTGTGTAGCTATCTGGACCAGGGCTCTTGTGCGCTGGGAAATTTTTGATTACTTCTTCAATATCAATAGTTGTTATTGGTCTATTCAGGCTTTCTGCTTCTTCTTGTTTGAGTTTTGGTATGTTATGCCAAATTTCCAGAAGTTTGTCCATTTCACCCAGGTCGTCAAATTTCTTGGCATATAGTTGTGTGTAGTAATTTCTTACAATCCTTTGTATTTCTGTGGTATTGATTGTGACTTCTCCTCTGTTGTTTATGATTTTGTTTATTTGGGTCCTCTCTCTTGTTCTCTTGATGAGTCTTGTTAATGGTTTGTCAATTTTGTTTATTTTTTCAAAGAACCAGTTCCTGGATTTGTTGATCTTTTGAATTGTGCTTTTAGTCTCTATGTTGTTTAATTCTGCTCTGATCTCGGTAATTCCTTCCTTCTGTTTGTTCTGGGCTTTGTTGTTGCTGTTCTAGTTCTTGAAGCTTTATAGTTGGGTTGTTTGTATGAGTTTCTTCTAGTCTTTTTAGGTTGGCCTGTATTGCTATGAATTCCGCTCTGAGGACTGCCTTTGCTGTGTCCCATAGGTTTTGGGGTGTTGTGAATTCATTTCTATTTGTTTCCAGATAATTTTGATTTCATCTTTGATCTCATGATTAACCTATTCCTTACTTAATACCATGTTATGCAGTCTCCATGAACAGTACTGTTTTTTGGATTTTTCCCTTGAGATTAGATTCTAGTTTCAAGCCATTGTGATCTGAGAAGATGCTTGGTATGATTTCAATTTTCTTGAATGTGTGGACGCTTGTTTTGCATCCTATCTTGTGGTCTATCTTTGAGAATGCTCCATGTGCATTATAAAAGAATGTGTGTTTTTCTTCTTTGGGGTGAAAAGTTCTGTATATGTCAGTTAAGTCCATTTTAACTAGAGTGTTGTTCAATGCTCTAATATCCACGATGTTCTTTTGCTTGGCAGATCAGTCCATTGTTAATAATGGGGTATTGAAATACCCTACTATTAGTGTGTTCCTATCTGTATCCTTCTTGAAGTCCTCCAAGGTATTCCTTATATATTTGGGTGCCCCTACATTAGGTGTATAGATATTTATGAAGGTTATGTTTTCTTGGTGGATTATTTCCTTAAATATTATGAAATGCCCTTTTTGTGTCTTTTTATGCCCTTCATTATGAAATCTATTTTGTCTGATATAAGTATTGCTACCCCAGTCATGGCCAATTTCTAATGTGTACACAGAGGATAGGCTTGAGAGGCTGAGCAGAGAGCAGGTGATGGAAGACTGAAGAGCTGAGCAGAGATTTCAGGGGGCACTCCTACTGAATAGGCTATGGTTCCCTCCAACCCCAGGAAGGCCATGCACTGGTAATAAGGACACAGGCTAGGGCTCCCTAAGAAAAAGGGACAGATGGACATAAATCCTCCCAAATCCTACATTCAAACCTGCCACGATAAAACCTCTCTTTAGAAGAACATGATACTCTTTAGAAGAACATAACATAATCTAGAGTCCTTATTCTGTATCATCCATAATGCCCCACATGAATCCCTTTATAATCTTTAATGGACACTAGTTTAGCAGTCTCCTCATTGTTCATGCCACCTAAAATCTTGTCCCTTTTAATCCACACTGCTACAACGGTTATTGTACCAAATTGCAACTTTGATCAGGTTCTTTTACTTAAGGTAGAATCAACGACTAGCTACTGCCTAGAGATTTGTGTCCAAAGTCGTTGTTTCCCATGTCTCTCAGATGACTATCATAGTTGGGACGAATCACCAGAGAGTGAGAACCTGCATCTTTGTTGGCTATTTTTCCTCACCCTTTCTTTCACACTAATCTATGAACTTTCATGCTTCTCCAAATATTCTTCTACTAACGAGGGAATTCTGATAACCCAAACTTATTTTGGCCTCAAAAACATTTACTTCTACCTTTCCTTTTGTCTCAACTAACCAAAACTTTTTTAGGAAATAGTGTGTTTTTAGAAATACTGTTGATTATAATATGCATCAATATGTATAGCAGAGAAAGGAGAGGAATGGTTTCTCCCATCAGTTAAGGTCTTAAGGGCCTGGACCCATTCATGTGGTGGAGTCCTGAGTACCCCAGTGAATTTATGGGAAACCCCTGCTCTAGTTGGTTAGTAGAATTAGAAAGACTTCTGGGTGCACAACCACCCTATTGGGTATTATGGGCTCTGCTATAGATGAAATGCTGTCAGGGGTCTCATGGAAAGGTGAAGGGAGCCTCGGGGTTGGGTGAACATGTCCCCACAGCTTCCTGGCGGGGCCAGCGGGTTTGTGTAGAGGAAGGCAATGACTTTGCAGGGCTGTGTCCTGGCGCTGGCACAGAGGTACATGGCAGAGTCATCTGGCTTCAAGGAGTCAATGTGAAGGTTCAAATGAGCTTTGTTAGGTGATTCTGGTGAGAAACGACTTGGCATTGTCTCATTTAGAAAGAGTACCTTATTACTGTAAGTAAACATAATCTTCAGTTGCTTGGAGTCCTGCTTATACCAGTACATAGCATTGTGGTTCAGCTTTTGCTCACATTTGAGGGACTTCTTATTCCCCATCTGGGTGACAATGTATTTTGGAGTCTGGAAAACAGCTGTGTCCAAGGGACCTGAGAAGCAAAAAGGCAGAATTTAGATGAGTCCCATGAGGCAGCCAGTGTGTGGTGGGGTTTGTGAATGGGCTTAGAGACTCAGTGTGGATTGTGCTACCCGGCCCCTCACTCACCTGCTCCCAGGAGGCAGAGGGCCACGCAGCACAGCAGCCTGGAGCCCATGGTGGGTTGGGGGCCCGCAGGCAAGGCCCAAGTCCAGGAGTCTAGTCTCTGGTGTCAAGAAGGCCAGGCTGCAGTACTCCGCAGCCCCACTAAGGGCTGTGCTGTGATGCCACAGCCTAGAATGATTTCTCCCTTCTCGGGCTCTCCTCAGATGGGTTCTCTCCTTTCTTCCTGTCCTGCACTTGCTTCTTTCAAAGAAGTTTCAACTTCTACCCCTGTCAAATGAATTTGGATTTTCTAGGGATAGTTTAAGTAGGGTGGGTGCATTGTGTCAAGGATGTTTGATGTCATCCTTGTGCCAGCAGCTGCCTCCTGCCCTGTCCCTGCCCCAGCATCTGGCCACCTCCTACTTCCTCCCCAGGCAGCCTGGTCCCCTTAAAAGTAGTAATGAAGTGTGACCCCTTCATATCTTAGCTCCCCTACATGTCTTATTTGCCAGGAGACATTGTTTCAGCTATGGGCAAGCAATTGGCTGGGAGGTCTCTCCAAGAACCAGCTGAGGACCATTCCATGGAAAACTATATAATAAAACTGAGTACTGCACTGGTACCTTGGTACTTGTCATTATTTCAATTCAGAATTCATGACAAGTGCTGAAACTAAAGACTACTGACCCAGAACCCGTGGTGAAGCATTTGTATTATGGGGCAGTGATGTGACTTCACAATTTCCAGCACGTGTGACAAGCCCCAAGCAATCACCAAGTGCTGAAACACTTTTTCTTGTCAAAATGTGAAGTGTACAGGGTTGGATGAGTTCTGAAGCTAACCAGTACTGGGGTATGATGTATCACCAGCTTCAGGCCTTCACTGAGTATCTTGAAACACCCTCACAGACAAGGGGATCTGTGTTAGTCAGGTCTTATTGGAATCACCTCCCATGAATACCTTCTCAAGTAGGGGTTTTATCAAACCAAGCTCAATTTAAATTTCTATGAGAAATTGTCTGTACTGAAAAAAATGCAACAGGGAATGACTGCAGGATTGCCAAGAAAAATAATAAGATAATATATGGACATCCATTCAGGTGCAGTCCTGCGGGTGACAGGGGCTCCTGGGTGATGGATTGCTGTGACAACTCTTACTATGGAGCCTAGTTGATTCATTTTGAAGGCTGGTGGCTGCCTGTGGCCTTAACAGAGTCCTGCATGTCTGGCCTCATGTGAGTGTAATGCATCTGCATGTGTGAGTCAGGACTAGGAGGTATCCTACATGGGCTCTGGTGCTCCATGTCCATGTCAGAGTCCTCAGTGTGTAAAGGAATCCCAGATACCCAACATGCCCTGTTCTGGCTATTTCCTGACTTCTCACTCTCAGAAGAACAGTGAAGCCCCAGATGCTCTATTTCCCTTGTTGGGGGAGGCACAGGGCCACCCTTTTGCTGGGGAGACTAGGAACCAGGATCAGAGGGGAGCACAGAGGGTTAGTGAGCAGGGAGGGGGTGAACATGTCACACTGTTGTTAAGCTGCCGGCACCAAGGTACAGGGCTTTGCCCCTGGGATCTGCAGGTTGAATCCTTAGCATGCAGTATGAGCCCTCAGCCCTCTTGGCAGAAAGCTGATCATAAGGCATCCCTGAGATGTATAGAGCTTCATTGTTTCAAAAGAACATCACATACTCCAGGCCCTACTCAAACACCTGTCCATATCAGTAAAAAAATTGTATGTCCTGATATTGGATCACACCTGAGAGCCACATCCTCTCCCTTCTTTGTGAGTATGTGCCTGGGTGACTCTAGACTCTGGGGTCATAGAAGTTGACAATAAGGAAAAACAACTGTCATCATTACACACACACACACACACACACACACACACAGAAAAATTGCTTGGTGTTCTGAGGAATCACTTGCCCCCAGGAGACAGAGGTGGCCCAGCAGAGGAGCCTGGGACCCATGGCAGGGTCAGGATGGGAATGGGAGGTTCACAAGGTCAGGTCCCTGTGAGCATGAGCAGAGGAGGAGCAATGTCCCTTGTCCTTACAAAGTAGTTCATGTAATGACATCATTGAGCCTTGGGATTACCAGATAATACCTAAATAGCCATTTAATGATATCCAAAGTGCCTGCAACTCTGACATGCACTAATCTTTAATTATTATTAAGAAATTATCATAACTCATAATTAGATATGTTCAGAGATGAAAAACCGTGAAACATAGCATGATTGAAAAATAGTTATTACAACATGGATATAGAGAAAAAGATGGCAACAGAGTAGACAGCAGTGCTGATGGCATTCTCGAGCACCAGAGCAGCTGGAGGACAGATAGGGAGCACAAGATGTCTGCAGTTCCCTGCGCATTGGAGCGTTAGCATCTGGATTCAGGGGAGCATAGCCCAGAGGCTGCAGAGACCTACAGGAGAGTAGGTGACATAGTTCCAAACTGGCTGGCATGCCAAGGTCGGCTCTGGGCAGTGGTGGCTCTACCCAGAGGGGCGTCTCTAACTGAAGCCAACTGCATGCTCCCTGGCGACTAGAAATCTGAGCAGTGAAGTGTAGGCAGTGAGGACAAATGCCGGAGGGAACGAGGAACTGAACTCTTGCAGGGGAGGGACTGTGTGAGAGCTTTGCTCCAGCGACACAGAGTGGAAGCTCCTCACTGGGCCAGAGGCAGACAAGAGACCTGGAGGGAACAGGAGCGGGGGGAGCAGGGAAGTGCACCAGCCAGAGTGGCAAGAGGTGGGAGGGGCAAAAACGGTGCTGCTGAGCCACCAGGGAAAGAGCAGCTTGAAGTCCCTGCAAGGGGAGAGGCCCAGCCTTGCGCACCCATACCAGCCCACTGGCTCCCATGGAAACTCACCGTTTGGTGAGCCAGTAACTTGCAGCTGGGGCAACTGACCCACCCGTTGCAGGCAACAAAGGCTGCAGTTCAGATGCTCCAGGGAGCTGGGTGCACATCACAGAGGCAGCATGAATGACTCCTCAGAGACCTGGACTGCCTGGAGGGTTGGCCCTCCCCTGCAGGAGCCGGGCACTGTTGGCGGATGGGGGCTGCCTCCTCTGGGAGATGCTGGGGCAGGGACAGTCATCATGGGAGCCAGTGAGGTTGTAGGCCACACTGCAGGGGTGCCAGGTGCCCATCGCAGGCAGGAACCTCCTCCAGGAGCTGGAGGGGGAGAAGCAGCTATAGACACCACAGTAGCACCCTCCTGGACTTCACACCAAAACAGAGAAGGGAGGGCCCAGAACACCGGCAGCTCTGAAACCCAGCTAGGCTACTGGAGGCCCAGCCTACCTGGGGGCTGGTGCTCAGAATCAGCCCTGACTGTGGCAACCGTAAGTCCTGCCACTCCAAGACCACACAGCTAGACTGTAGACTGTAGAGACCTGACCAAGAAAAAGAGGCAGACTCAGGAAATGGATTGCTGCTAATCTCAGGCATCTCAGTTACACCAAGAGCTACATATCCTTTTCAAAAGTTACTTCCAAGCCTCACAATTAGTGCAAATACTGTTTAAACCACACTGTATCACAACTCACATATTTTTAATTCTCCCCTATCTCAATCCACCTAATTACCCAAGATCTTTCCCCTACTCTTGATTTAAAGTCTACTCACTCTCTGGCTACAATGCATTCCCAGTCCTCATTCTAAGTTTTCCTCCCCTCCCCAGCCACATAAACCCTTTCTTTATTCTTTTTTTCCTGTTAAATGCCCACAGATACTGGCTCCACCTGGACCAATCAGAGATCATAAAGGGTAAACAGCCAACTAAACCCTTTCTTTATTATTTTTTCTATTATTATTATTATTATTATTATTTCCTTTTCTCTGCTAAAAGCCCACAGGTCCTGGCTCCACCTGGACCAATCAGGGATCATTAAGGGTGAACAGGGAGGCAGATATAGCAACTATACACATAGGCTTACACTGTTCTCTCATACTTGAGGCTTTCTGTTTCTCCCTCTCCTCATTTCTATAGAATAGAAAAGTTGGTTTTCTCTCTCATATCCCTGCTATCTTTGTTACTCCTCAGCACCTTTCAAAACTACCTATACTTAATCATTTTTTTCCCCTTGTACAACAGTCTTAATATACCTACATCCCTATCAAGACTGGCTCAATTGCAGCTGAGGGTGTGATTAAAAGCGGGGATTACCTTGGAGGGTTTGGGTATATAGTTATGTTCATAGGCAGTCAAAAGGGGAAGTAAAAGAGA
Source organism: Noctilio leporinus (assembly GCA_004026585.1). Lineage (NCBI taxonomy): Eukaryota > Metazoa > Chordata > Mammalia > Chiroptera > Noctilionidae > Noctilio > Noctilio leporinus. Next base: position 21,833 of record PVIW01014472.1, read on the forward strand.
AAGATATCACTGAAGGTGTGGTTATTTTGCCTGGACTGGTGGTTCTGTTTTAGGAACAGCTCAAAAACAGTGTATGAGAAAGGATAGAAGGAGTGTCTTGCAATCAGTCAACTGGAGGGAAAGTAGCAACATACACAACCAATCCAGAATGCAACCAGACAGCACAAATTAATAACATAAAGGCCACCCCAAGAGCAACAAGTGGAGAAAATCTAGGAAACTGCAACACTGAACTCCACAAATCTCCTAACACAGAAGGGTGCTCAACAAAGACAAATAAGGAAAGCAGATTAATCCAAGGAAAAAACAAAAAAAAAAACAAGCAACAACAGACGCCCAAAATGGGGGAAAAAGAAATCAGTCCATCACCAAAGGAAAGGAAGAATCCCCAGAAAGATTACCAAATGAAACAGAGGCATTCAATATATCAGATAAGGAGTTCAAAAGAATGATGATAGAGACGCTCAATGAGCTCAGCCAGCTCAAAGAAAACTATAAACAACTCCAGGGAAGCTACAAGGAACTTACTGAGAGCTACACCAGCATCAAAAAGGATTTAGAAACTATCAGTAAGAGTCCGGAGTAAATGGAGAATACAATTTCTGAACTGAAGAATACAGTAGAAGGAATCAACAGCAGGCTAGAGGAAGCAGAGGAGTTGGAGAACAACGTAGAGAAATCCTCCAAGACACTACAAGAGAATAAAAAAAGGCTGAACAAGATTGAAGAGGGTTTAAAAGATCTGCAGGACAACATGAAATGTAATAACATCCGTATCATAGGGATACCAGAAGGAGAAGAGAAACAAGGAATGGAAAACCTGTTCAAAACAGTCATGATAGAAAATTTCCCTAACATAATGAGTGAAAACATGACTCAAGTTCAGGAAGCACAGAGGGTCCCAATGAAGATCAACCCAAACAGACCAACACCAAGGCACATTATTATTAAAATGGCTAATTTCAAAGACAAAGAGAGAATCCTAAAAGCAGCAAGACAGAAAAGACAAATAACATATAAGGGGGCTCCAATAAGGCTATCAAATGATTATTCAACAGAAACTATTCAAGCCAGAAGGCAATGGCAAAAAGTATTTTAAGTAATGGGAAACAAAGGCCTGCAACCAAGAACTCTACCCAGCAAGGCTCTCATTCAAGATGGAAGGGGAAATAAGGAGTTTGCCTGACAAAAGAAGATTAAAAGAATACATCCCTACCAAACCAGCATTGCAAGAAATGCTAAAGGGTCTGCTCTAAAAATAATAAAACAAATGAAATGAAGAAACAGAGAAAGCCAAAGAGGAATACAGACACAAAGGGAGAAAATGGCAATGAATAAGTATCAATCAATAATCACCTTAAATGTAAATGGATTAAATGCACCAATCAAAAGACATAGGGTAGCCGAATGGATAAGACAACATGACCCACATATATGCTGTCTTCAAGAGACCCACCTCAGAA